>NW_010582344.1:22861-57255 GCF_000705375.1 Tinamus guttatus | reverse complement strand
AGAGGAGGGAGCTGCCCCTGGGGCGGGGGTGCGGTGCCCCAGCCGCTCCCTGCGGTGTGGGAAATCATCCCTGCACCCAGCGATGCCTCCTCTGTGCCCTGCGACCACAGGTACAGCAGGGCACGAGGCTTAAACCCTCCCAGCCCTCTTATCTGCTGCGCGGAGCATCCTGCTCGGGCCGGGGCCTTCCCCACGGCCGCGCTCAGCAGAGCAGTGCAGTGTGTCCTGAATTGGACGCGCAGCTCCGGAAGGAGGGCTCCTGTGCTTAATGTCACACGGTGCCTGCGATTATCTCGTTAGGAGATGCAGGGATTAATCTCGCAGGATTCTAGACACGCTCGTGTCTACCCAGAAAGCAAAACCCAGCCGGGCTGCGCCGACCTGTGTGTCCACAAGGATGCAAAACGTCCTCTTTACAGCCAAGAATCTTGGAGTTTTGAAGTGAACTACAAAGTGAGCAGCTATTTGTTCTTTGTCGAGGACCTGTTTTCTTCTGTTTGTCATGAACATTTGTCAGCTGGTAAATTATGCACATTTTTCCCTCTGTCTCTCCTATTTTTTAGCCAGCCATAATTATGCTGGCTGATTCCCGTGTAGACTTGTTTTCAGCTGCATTGCTTGCATGCCTTCTTAATAGGCTGTAATTTTTGTTAAGTAAGTTATGTCAGATTAACTACTTCCGATAAGATGTGGTATTATATACTTGGGTTTTCTTTTTCCCCCAGCTGGATGCACAGAATATGTCACTGCTGACTTGCTTTCTCCTGCCTCCCTCCAGCTAAATAGCAATGTGCCGCTGCAGCAAAACCTCTGTTTGAGGATTCATTGGCTTTTTTTGTAGGCTAGTAATGAGGCTTTGAGGTAGCTCCCTGCTCCTGATTAGTGCCAGAGCGCACAAGAAAAGGAGCAGTGCAAACCACTCATTAACTCATCGCGAAAACCTCAGCGTTTAAGCTCCTAACGATGAGGAGAGACTGCTAAATCCTCTCCATTCAAACTTGGCTGTTCTATTTTTTGGCTCCTTCCCTGGTTTTGTGGAGATAACCGATTGATGGGTTGATTGTGCTGCCGTTCTTGCTGAGCTTGTTGCGTTTCTGCTCCCGGCAGCGTGGCTCTGGTTTCAGCTGGGGGCCCTGCTTTTGCTGGAGCCTTTGGGCTTGCCAAGGTTTGAGCTGGGTCTTGGCAGCTCGCTGGGGGACACGGGGACCTGCAGCATCCTTGAGACGGGGCCAGGGTGGCACCTGAACGTTGCAGACACGGTGCAGGGCCCTCGGCCACCTCTGCGTGTGAGGGGCCAACGCGGTGCCCTGTGTATCCATGAGGGACCTGCTTCTGGCCACCGCGTTCCCGTCATCTCATGGGTTTCGGTGTCGGTCACGCTGTTAATAGCTTTACCGGATTGTGGTGTTTTAATGCAGTGCAGTGAATTATTATTTCTGGGCCCTCAAATGAAAGAGGATTAGCTGCTGGAAATTCTTTGTTTGATTGTCTTACTGTTTCTCTAAAGCGGTAAATAATACGCAAAAATAACAGTACTGCATATTGCAAATAACAGGCTATTTTCTCCCCTGGTTTTGTGCTGGAATGGATGTCATTTGTCAAGTGAGGATGATAGAATGAATCGTATAAGTCATCTTAGATGTGATTTGCCACCTGCCTGATTGTTCAGAAGTGTTTGCATGCTTAATTAATCTAATTAGTCAATGCACATATAAGAAGAAAACTTACAGGCTCACTCTTGTCTTAAAATAAAGCTTTTTTTTGTTTTCTTAGGATAAATAATTCATTATAGAGTTGAGTGCTATACTCTAATCCCGGAGACCTCGTTTTCTTTTTAATAATAAGAAATAGAATGATGGGGCCATTTCTTCACTGCAAAACATGCACGGGGTATCTTCTTCAAACATTGGTCTATAATTTATGACAATGCTGTGTGAAAATGGAGCAGAGGGAGCTCTTTCTGGTAGGAGGAATGCTCTCCTAGGAGGATGCAGGAGTGCCCACAAACCAGTACAGCGCAATACAGCCCAGCTACAAACATTTGGACAGGTGAGCAGTGCTAACTTCATACAATCACATCAGCAGCAGCTGCCTAAATTCCTGTGAAAAAGAAGATCTGAATTAAGGGAGTTCCTGAAGGTCAAAGGTAGATCAGAGACAGTGTGGTTTTAAGTAGCTGTTGAAAGAGGGTCTGGTCTTTTGGCCAGATTTCTGCCAAATCTATGGACCTGCAGGAGAGCTGTAGGAATGGGAGAGCAGCTAGTGGACCAGCTGCAGCATGGGAGGCAGAAGCCTTGGCAGGCTCTTCGGTCACCTTGGAAGCAAGATCTAAGGAAGGAATGGAGAAAAGTTGCAGAGAAAACATCAGATTTTGTACTTAGCTGACAAGCACCGAAGAGAAGTAGAATGGTAGTTGCAGGAACATGACTGCTGTATCATCACTGCTGGGAGGAAGGCAGCATTCTTCATCCACTTGCTGCATGGGAAAATCCCAAAGCCCTCGTGCTGTTTCGGTACCAAACTACAGAGCAGGAGCGGGCGCAGCTCCTCACGCCTTGGCCCGGAGAGGGTGCCCGTGGCTGCGACCCGGCACCTTGCGCAGACGTGAGCTCTAGTGCTGGGCACGGGGGCCGTGCTCTGGCAGAGGTTCCCTAGGGACACAGTGAGACAATAAAGACCCTCTCTGGGGTTTCTGCTGCTCTGGTTCTATCAGGAAGGGTGAATCTGATGTGAAGAAAATAAGTGAATTTACCAGCTGATTTTATTTTAAACGAGTCTATACTATCCAGAGTGAAAAGAAATCCAGTATACTCCACTTTGAGCCAGGCTGGGGGGTTCGAGACAGGTCGGGGGGTTCTCTTTTCTTATGGTCTCTGTAAACAGCAATGCAAAAACGAGTTAATATGCATGTTCTGTAATAATAGCTTCAGGAAGATGTCTTTCAGCTCTGAAAGTGGTGAGCTTTACTGTCTGTCAGGATGTTGAGACAATTCCTTCCCTGATGAGCAGGTTTTGTCCTGCTGCTTGGCCTCCAGATTCACAAGAAACCTCCCTGAACTTGATTCTCAATTGAAATACATGGTATGAAGTTGCCAGGATAAGTGAAATTACTGCTGTAATTACTGGCTGTAGAGGAAGGAGAATCAAAGCTGTTTTCCGGACAGCTTTGCACTGCTGCAGTACTTACCACTGCTCCCTGCAGCTCTCACTGTGGCGAGTCTGACCACCGAAGCAGAAGCTCTGGTGAAGGGATATTTAAGCAATAAATTTACCTCAGTTTTCGTGCAGAGATTAATGTAGAACTCCTGCAAATCATGCCAATATGAACCTGCATAACTGATATGTTGGAACCACAAGTGTTACTGTGACTACAGTTAGAAATGAAAAGTAATCTGTTTCAATGTGTCGTGACGCTGTCCTAGGAATTCTGCTGCATTTTAGAAGCTTATTAACCTGCTGGCAGGGGTAACCTGTTCCAAGAGCTCTGGCACTGCAGCCAGGCTGGTGCATTTGCTTGTTGGTCTCGCTGGTGTTGCTGGATGAGGGGATGCTCTCTGTGCCCGCTGCGGAGGTTAGCAGTGCCTACCTGCCCTCCTGTAACGCCCAGACACGTAACCTCACCTTTCCACAGAAATTTCAGCATTCAAAGAAACTCCCTTTTGCAGAGCTTTCTGCAGGATTGGGGCTGAAGTCTTTCTGCATTTTACAAAGCCATGTTTTCAAATGCTCTTGGTATTTGCAGAGCTTGTGTTACTGCTGCATCTGTGTGACCAGTGGCCTTCAATGCTACATCTTTGCCTCACAACTGCTCAGTGAGATAGGAATATTTCTATTTTCTCTTTGAAATCTGAGGCAGACTTGTTAGAACTGAGACCAACAACTATGGGAACTCCTGGTTTTTAGGCACCAGGGCTTAGCAATGGACTTCCCAGCTCTGAGCTAGGTACCTGACTAGATATTTCAGATATTATGGATTCAGTGTGAATATTTGCCCCAAATAAAAAGGCTGGCAAGAGAGCAGGTACATCTTGGACTCTTGAGAAATAGGATGTATGGGTGCTTTTCTCAGTGCTACCAGGAGGTGCCTCTCTCTCCTTGGGATAAAGCCCACGAAGGACATTGCCTAAGCCTTTTCTGGCAAAAGCTGGGCTGGGTTTACCCTCTGCTTTCTCTCAGAAGAGTTGTGCTGGTGCTACTGGCCTCTCTCTCTGTAGCCCAGTGGCTAGGAAGCTTATTGAGGATGAGGAAGGTGAAAGTCGCTGTCCCTTCTGTGGGGTAGTGAGGACCTCACCTTTCCCTCAGGCAGTGCTTGGGGTGTCCTGGGCCTGCAGACAGCCCTGTGCTGGGACTCCCAGTCTTGAGCCCGTGGCATCCTCACATCCACGTGCTGGGATGAAATTATCCCTCTGGCAGGGAGCATCTGGGTCCCTGCTCCAAGGACTGTCTCTGTATTTTCTTAAGAAAATGATATTTTCTTGCTTTATTGTCTCCACCATTGTGTTTTAGGCCAAATTTTGGACCTGATCTCTTTGGCAATGTCCCTTTCCAGAAGCGAGATTTCTTTTACTTTTCCTGCATCTCCAGCAGTGAGTGCTTCCTGTGCGCCTGATTCCATCATTGCATTTAGCCTATCATAAATGCAAATAATGATAATTAGATGGTGAATAAGGCTATTACAGATGCAGTTTGGTGCATATTTCACTGATTGGGCCAAATCAAGAAGCTCCGCGATGCACGCTGGCAGCTTTGCGAGTACGAGTGCTTATTACTTATCTCAGATTGTAGCACGCTATCAATTAATTGTTCACAAATCCCTGGTGTCGGTGTGCGTAGGTTGTGAGGAGTGGCAAATCATTAACTTTCCGTGGCGCGGGGCTGCATTACAATGCCAGGCGGCGAGGTGGGAGATTTGCAAGTTTAATCTGGTGGAAAAAATCCCTTTGTCTGCCGGCATCCCGCTGGCGCGCCGGGAAAGGCACTGGGGCTCTGCAAAGCCGTCCCTCTGTCCTGCGCTCCGTGGGTTCCGCATCCCACGCGGAAATGGGAATGAGGAGATAAGAAGTGCTGATGCTAAAGCACAGGGCTGCCATCCTGTCACCGCGAGCACGGGAGCAAATCCAGGTCTGAGGGCGCTGCTAGGCTCTAGCTGTACGTTTGTCTCTAGTCTGCCACCGATCCTGCTGCTGACGGCTTGCTTTGAAGTGCTGCCTGGTGCTCTCTTTACCTTTGGGTTTTCTCCCAGTGTTTTTCAAGCAGATCTCCCAAGCGCTGACAGCGTTTGGTGGTATCCATTGCAGCTCTTCATTGCTGCCTCCCATGGCAGACAGAGGGTCTGGCAATGATTCTGCTATGTCTTTCACAAAATTCAGCCTTGGGAAAGGTTCAAAGCCCAAGTTTGTCATTTCCGAAGGTGAAAGATGCCCCCTGTCTGAGTGTCCAAGTCAGCAGCAATCTTTGTGCTCAGAGTCAGCCCTAAGCAGCAAACGGCGTTCTGTCCAGCAGCCTGACCGAGACCGCTGACCTCGCACGTGGAATTGCACCCGTGTGCTTCACTGCGTCCTTAACCATGCCTTGCCCACGTTCCTTGTAATTGGGATGCAGGAGGAAGGGTCCCTTCGGTTTGAAGGAAGAAGGTCAACAGGAAGCCAGATGTAGCCAATCTATAATTGCATAATCATGGCTTGTACCTGTTTTATTAAGCTGCGTGCATTTAAAGGCAGCTCCAGCCTTGCCTTCCACTGGGAAGACTCCTGGATTCGCTGCTCGGTGTTTACCTTTGTTAGGATTGCTGTGGAATAATTTATTTGGCTGAGTTTGTCAGCCCGAAGGATACATTTGTGCCCTGTGGCACTGTGGTGCTGACAGGAAGACTATGCTGCAAATTATACACTGTGGGGCAAGGGCTTCAGACCAGGCACGCTTTGACCTGAAGTAAATTTCTGGAGAAATGAGATGGGAATATATCAGCGCCGCACACCCGCGCTGCTTTGGCGACGTCCTCCCGTGCGGGAAGACGGGACCGGAGCTTCTAGTGAAACGCAGTATCAGAGACCATCGCCTCCGGAGGAGAGTGAGCAGGGGTCAACCTTCAGGTGTCTTTTCAGTTAGTGCAGGTATTTCCAGTGTTATCTGATCTAGGAATAGAGAAAAGAAGCACTAATCAGGATAAGGACTGCTTAGCATGTATAAAAGCTGAGGTGCCTTTCAGAGGTGCCACTCATAGAGGAGCGCTAGCTGAAGAGCAGCAATGATTACGACAATGTTGATGAATGCTCAGGGTTCATTATGGGTTTTATGTTTTCATTTTTTAATTGTTTTTGTTTTGCTTTAAGCTCAGCTGCAAGGAATTATGAACGCTTGCAAAGGAAGAAGTGCAGTTGCCAGAAGAATTGCCACTCATTTCTGCCGTTCCCTGCGGACGCTTCTCCCTGAAGAGCCCCCGCTCTTGGTGCTCCCGGGGTGAATCCTGTGTCATGGTGTGGCTAGTCCGTTGTAGAGTAGTTGTTTTTTCCCCTGGGCCCAGGCACCTTTTGTCCCCTGTTGCCAGCAGTGCAGGCCGGGCACGGCGGCTGGGTTGGAGGAGCGGTGGCAGCGGTGCCCGCTCCGCTCGCGGCACTCGTGTGGGACACAGAGCCCAAGACGTGCCCTGCGGAGGGGCAGCCCCTATGGCCAGGGCAGCCTCTGCCCGTGTCTTGTCTCTCACTCGCTTTGAGTGTGGGGCAGAGCCGCTGCAGGCCCTGGCAGGGGCAGCACAGGGAGGGGAAAGGAGAGGCTGCTCAGTGCTGCTCCTCCGCCGATTCAAGTAGTAGACAGTTTTATTAAAATGTAATTCGAGCCACTCCGGTGCTATTAACTACAATAAAAATGTTTTATTTATTCTATCTGCAGTATATCCAGTTTATGATATGTCCTAGAACCTCTGATGGGTTCATTTCTTTGTCATTTGATCAGTGAAATATGAAGGAAGGGATGGAATCTATAGTGTTATTATGTGGGAGTTATTTGTGCCTTGTGTTTCAATATTCCCCATCTAACGACTCTCCTTTGGTTGCAGTCTTTCATCTGGCATGAAGGTAGCTGAGCTCCACGCTCATTTTCTGAATGGAAGAGGGGGAAGGGAGGAATGCTGGCATGGCAGGTTTTATGTGCCTAGATAATAGTACCTCTGAAGAGCAAGAGCTACAAAATAAACCACAAATATTTTCTTAAATGCTTAAATTCAGCCCTATAAGAACTCTCATTTTAGTTTCATGTGCCCCATGACATAAGGTAGACTCCATGCTCAGTCACAACTAACTTAAGCAGCTGACTATTGGGATCAGACCATGGAGTTAAGGCAATTTGCAGAACTCTTAACTGAATTCTTTTCTACCATCAGGGAAAAAAAAAAAAAAGCGAGATTTGCCAGAGAAATTATTCATTGTGAATCATTCACTTAATTCTCATAATAAATGGTTTCCTACCCTTGGTTCTATTGACTAATTACTGTATTTAACATTCTTACTTGCTTTTGTTTTCTGCTCAGCTTAATTTTGCTATAATGAGAGAGTCTGGGGAAGTCCAAACCGTGGGATGAAACCTCAGTATCTATACTGGTCTTATTATACTTCATGGAGTTGGTGGAAAATTTGTGTCCTGGATAGTGGAGCCTCTCCTTAGGCTTCCTGCTGTGGGGAAGACTCTGCTTGAGACTTGTAGCTGATGCCATTTTCTGCTGTGCCTTAAATTGACTGGCTTCTCTGGGTCTTACTTCGAAGTAGCTTAGAGCTGCAGCCCTGCTCCTTCTTTGCTTCTCTTCCCAAAGCTCTGCAGAGCATCTGCCTTGGCCTCCGTGGGGTTTCTGGCTCCCACTGCTTGGCTTCCAAACGGAGCAGGAGTTACCCCATAGGTAGTTCCTGTCCCTGGAGCCCAAGGGAGATGATTTTGAGCTGCACAGAGAGGTGGCCCCAGGAAGCCCAAAATCTCTTGTACACTCTATACTCCTTCCCCCTAGCTGTGCTCGCTGTATAAAATGGGGTATCTTGGAGGATAATAGCAACGTAGGTTTTCCAGGATGGACAGGGGTTAGCAAATTGAGACGAGCTTGCAGTATGCAAATATACTTCAGAATTTATCTGCAGATTGTTTTATTGAAAGAGCTTCAGCTTTATTGATTTCTCAGTGTTGAACATGCCATGAAGATGGGCAATATAGTGTGGCATCCACATGCCCTAGTCAGGGTTGTGGGTGTTCCCTTTGCTATGCAGTCATAAAACAGAGACGTGGTCTGTCCCAGGGGCTACTGCAGGGTGTCTCTCAAGGGCAGTATTCAATGCCTTAAAGTTCTTTAAGGAGAGATTGAATTGTGAATTGGGTGTCAACACTCTGCAGTTGATAATACCAGTGAATGAAATAGAAAAGCTAGAGGGAAACTCCTCAAGTGTGAACTCAGTCTGACACTTCAGCACCTGAAGGTGATGCTGCAGCAAAGTTATAGGATGAAAAAGAAGGAAAAAAAATGCTTCCAGTGGTGCATTTGCATCTATTGATATTTTACAGATGCATCTATTCAAGTGAACACATGATATGATTGATAATTGTCCAGTAATGAATATGAAAAAAAAATCCTCTTTATCTGTAAATGCTGATAATGCTGCTTTCCATCACAGGAGAGCATGAGGAAGGAGGGAAAGGGCAGAAGCCCCAGCTGGCACAGCTGAAAGGAATATTGGAGCTGAAGAAATTAAAGGAATGTGAGTTGCCTAGAAGTGAAGTTTGGTTAAACCTTATCAAGGGCTCTTTGTAGAAAAGTACCGTAGACTTCTATTGCACTGTGACTATTTGCACTACCCGAGCAAAGCTCTAGAGATTATTTACTATCCAGGTTACAGACTTCTCTTACAGTTTCCAGAAGAATGTGTTGAACGAGGGCAGAATACAAAGTAAAGTAACAACCAAGATTTTCTTTCTTAACTGAATAGGGGATGCATGATCTTTGTATCTCGTTACAAGCTGAGGTACTATAGACATAACTCTAGACTATTGCTAGGAATTTCAGTTTCTTTTTTAGATTATCTTTTATCATATTTTGATCTTTTTACCTTTTTTTTTTTTTTTTTTTGCCGATCTTGGAATAAGGTATTGAAAGCTTCATTTCCAAGGTGCCCTGCTGCCCCTCTCCACAGACATCGACTTTCAAAGCTCTAAAGGGGCGGATAGAAAGGTAGGATTGGAAACCTCTTGGGAAGCAGAGTGAGAGGAAGAAAGTTCACCACTGGCATTTGCATCTTTGAAAGGTATGTACATAACTAAGTTGAGAAACCAGTTTTAAATAAGATGATGTCACAGCAGTGCCTAAAAGCACAGGAAATCTTGCCAGCTTCACTGTGAGGAGCTTTACCTCTAGGGCTTTCAGTAGTGCTGTGAATGAGGTGAGCTTGCCTCAGCGTGAGCGCGGCCTGACCGGGGTGAAGGGCTCTTGAACGTTTCTCCGCACAGGCCGAGTTTCGGTCGCGTCTCTGAGGCAGCTGCTTCACTTCAAGGATTCCCGCCACGGTGCCACTTTCCCCCCCGGGGCCTGTGAGCACCGTGGCTAATGGCCATTTCTCATGGCCTTGTGTGCTGGGATTGTGTGACAGGTAACAAAGAATGTGTGAGGTCAAGTTTGCGTTTCTCAGGACGTGGGATACTTATATGGATCTCTGCCTCAGTTCTTCCACTCGTAGCTGAGGTCTCTGTTATCCGGTGACCATCCTTAAACCCCAGCTCTTCTGTGCTGGGGACTCCCATTTACCTGGTGGCCATTTCCTGTTTTTCATGTGGTTCACACTTCCAAACTGATTAAGCTATAAAAAGGCTATGATTATGTAAACCTTTGGTTAGGAAAACAGGCTAGAAGTAGCATTGTCATGAAGAAAATATTAATGAAACTCATTTAAATCTAGCAGTTTAAAACAGTGCTGTGGTCCGAGGGCCCTGCTTGTGGCATTGCACGGTATGGTTAGAGTCGGTGTTTGTCTCTGTTCATCCCTCTAGTCTGATGGGATCCAAGTCCTTCCTCACAATTGACACGGGTCCTGCAGGTCACTGTAAAATGACCCAGGTCAAACCTTTAAAATAGCATTTAATGCATTTCATGGCATGCAGATGAGCATTGACACCACTGTGATGTCCTGGGAGGGAAAGGGTCAATGTTTGGGAATGGGCCATGGAGGAACCAGCTCTGTATCAGTGGTAGCAAGGCTGGCTTGTCCATAGTGGCTCCACGAGGGGATCAGATCAGGAGCTGGGCACACTGGACTGTCCCTACCTGGAGTGGTGGCTCTGGGGGACATCCGGGCAGGTGCTTCACAGCTCACCCTGGGCTGTGGTATCATCACTGCCAAACTGTGGGCATGGAGGCAGTTATTTGGTGGCTTAAGGGCTGAGAGCCTCTCTGTCCTTGACATTTGAGGCCCCAGGAAAACCAGGAGAAGAGTGGTGGTTCTTCTCTCTGGGAAGAAGAGCCTTGAATTCTCCTGCAGGGCCTCATTCCTAGTGTAATTTTCCATTCTCTGTCGCCTCAAAAGTGGAATCTCAGCAGTCGTGCTGATTTGCCTCATCTATATGTTGATTTTAGTAAATCTGCTTTCTGGGTGAAGTGCTGCTTACCATCACAATGGCAGCAAGATTGGGTGTTTCTAGTTTTTTAGTGTGTATGAGGGTAAAATGAGGCCAATAAGAGTTTTCAGTGCAAGGGGGCATTGGGAAGGTCACCCAACAGTACTTTCCAGCTGTTAGCAACAGCTGTTAAATATTCCAAGATTAGAGAGTCAAGGCACATTCTGAAATAATTATTATAGATTAATAGTAATAATAATAAGCAGCACAATATTGCAAATACTCTACCAAATCATAAGTATTTGAAAAGCAGGCCCTGCTCTATCTATAAAATTGTGGAAAAAGAGAAGAGCAGAGCAGTGCAAACCTCCTGGGAATTTTGCTAACTTCTCTTTAGTGCCTTTCCCTTCTTGTCTCAGGCTCTATTTGCCATGATTCATGAAAAAAGCCCTGAAGAGCCGACATTTGGGCTTTGGTCCTTGACACTTAAGTAAAATACTTTAAAGTGTAGTTTGGGAGCTTTAGGCTCCTTCCTTCCACTCAGTCTTTCAAATGCTTTTGAAATAACAAGAAGCACTAACGGATGTCGGTTTTCAGTTTTCCTTTCTTCTGCCTCGGCCTGTTCTCCCGGGTGCTCGCGGGGCGCGCTCGCGTCGCGCGGCGCCGGCAGCCCGCTCGCAGGCCGCAGGCCCGAGGGGCTCAGGAGCGCGGCAAACGCCGCCGCTTTGTTCAGCGCCTCCAAGAGAGCCCGCGAGCACGGGGGCAGCGTGGGCAGCTGTGGTACCGGGGGAAAAATAACGGGAAATGAGAGCTAAAGCACAGGAGGGCATGATAGAATAAATGGGGCTTTTGCACTGCAGAGCTGCCCCTGAAACTAATTGCGATGGCACTTACCCCTCCACAGGGATTTGTTTCCAAAAATCCTGCCCGCGTTACCGAATGCTACTGTATGGTCCGAGACAGCTGTGGGAGACGCTGAAAACAACTCAAGGGCTTTATCCTTTGTATGTGGGGAGGAAAGGCCTTTGGGTCTACAGACAGAGACCCTGGGGCCACCTCCATGGGGCTCCCTGGTGACTCGCCAGCAGAACCAGGAGCTCCCAGGCTTATCCTCGATCTTCCTGCTTGTGTCTCTGCCGGGTGAGAGTATGTGCGCTGCACCTCAGAGCAAGCAAAGTTCTGTTGGGGCATGCGTGCACGCACGCAAGCCAATCTGATTGGGAATAGTTGATAATAATGGACCAGACCATGATCTTGGTTACTGTGATGTAGCTCTGTTGTAGCTCCATTGATTGCAGACTATACGTTTCCCAATTAGCGTACTTTTTGTTTCACCATAAAATAGTGTGATTTACTGTAGGGGTCAATAATCTCTCACTCTGACCAAGTATTTATTCAGACTGTTTCATTTGTAAGGTTGCAGGAACTGAGAAGGGCTGCATCTCAGTAGCAGCTTGGGGGAATAAATAGCCCTTGATCCTAAGAGCATTAAGCAAGAAATACACAAGGGTTAATTGGGTGCAGCACTTTGAACTTATATGTCCTGCAGCCTTATCAACAAACTCCTGTCAGTTTTGGCTAATATAGCTGTCTAATATATTCATAATTTAGCTTTTTATAGGAGTTAGCCATAGTTTTTGTAGAAATGCTGAGGGATCCACAGTGCTGTGATATATCCAGGGCCTGTGTTCTGTAATTCAGTATGACTTGTGTTTCTCCCAGAGAGGTAAGAGTGTTTTGCTTAAAGTTCTTCCTGAATTTCAACACTAAGCAGTTATAGATGGAATAGGAGTGTGCTGTCTGGTATTGGAGTCAATGCTTTCTGAACACTGGGTGCTTTTACATCTCTTAAGGAGAATTTGAAATCTTATTCCTACCCATCTCTTATTCTACAGAGAGAAAATCTTTTCAGGGTAGAATCAAAGACTTAGTTAAGTGAAATTGAAGTGCCCTCAAAAGGTCATGGAGCTATTCAGAGGTGAAATAACTAGTCCTAGGTGAGCCAAGCTCTGCCAGCTTTTCCCAAGTTTCATTTTGGTGTGATATCATTGAAATGATCTTGAAAGAATGCATCAGAGTGAAGTGATCTGCGTGGATCACATCTACTTGCATACTTGTTTGTAGTTATCACCTCTCCATCAAAGATGCTGTAGTCGTCTGAACTTGTGAAGAAAAAGCCGAAGAATACATTCCAAATATTTGTCAACCAAATTCTGTTCTTACCCAGTTTTTCTAGTGTGACTTCCTTTTGCTGCTCAGAGGTTCTGTTTGGTTCTGCTCATTGTACAGAAGATGAAGACAGATGAGGCAAAAATATACATGGATTTTTCTGTTTGTAAGTGAGCACTACAAAGGAGCGGGTATGACATAAAATAACATCTGTAGGTTACAGTAAGCAAAACAAGCTGCTAAGCAATGAAGAGAATGACAAGAGCATGTTGTATGTGTCAGAGTGAAATAGGACATCTGCGTGGTAAAAAGTGCTCTAAGAAAACCTTTTAAGTGTTTAACGAGGGTAAACAGATCGTTAAAGTATGGATTTGATTTTGGAAAGAACAATTCTTGCTGCTTTTGACAACAGCTTTTGGGCTGTTTATAACCAATATATTACTGTGCAGTTCCTTCAGACTCATTCTGTGCTATGCTATTGTGTCAATACCTCATTTGGGAAGAATCTGAACTGATTTATCAATTAACTGCTTTGTGGAGAAATTGCCACTTATCAAGATCCAGCACCCAGGGGTCTCCAGACGAATAATGTTTTGGAAGATCTCAGCTATTTGTAGGGGCCTATTTGCAGCAGTGAAATTGGAAGTGACGTCCAGCTGTAGAGGGAGGATCTGTATTGTTTTTTGTCCCCCACAAGATTTTCATGTGTGCTTCACTTGGCTTCTGTGGCTTGGAATATGTCTCTAGCTAATATCCCTCATTATGAATTTCTTTCCTATATTATTAGGTTTCCCAGTGGCTCAGTAATCCAATACAATTTTAGAATGTTAGGGACAAATCCTTTCCTCAGTTCAAGCCACAAAATCTAATGGGATCCTCCAGGGACTAGGAGACTTCAATCCTTCCTGCTGGGACCGGGCGGTCCCTGCTGAAACCACAGTGAGCAGCGGAGGATGGCTGGGATGTGTCCAAGTGTCAGGGCACTGGCTCTTCCTCCCCTCACAGCTCTCCCACCCCCTCGTTGTGGCAGGGAAACAAGCCCTACGACACAGAGCTGCGACATTCCCGTGCCGGTACCCGGGCATTTATTGCAGTGCCCTGCACTGGAGCGGGGCTGGTTTAGCTCTTCACTATGGGTCACTTGCCGTGACCAAAGTGGGATGTCTGTTGTCACGTGTGAGGGGTTGGTGCTGAGAGCTTTGGAGAGAAGGAAGAGGCTTTTCTAGGATGTGCTGCTGTTCCCCTGTTTGCTTGCTGCTGAAAGTGCCCAATACCCATTCTCCTGGAAACGGTGGCTGTTATTTGCTTCATGCAGAGTAGTGAATCACGTCCCCATCGAAGTGAGGGCCCCAGGTTTTGTCTGAATCCCAACCCAGACAGGTCCTATTATCCTCTTTTTTGTCTCTTATTCAAATGTGGCTGAATTAATGTAGATTTTAAAATAAGACAGGAAGAAACATGCACATTTTTGTAGGATTTCAGGCATCTGAGACTGCAATTTTGCATGGCTGATTGCAGTGCGACCCTCTCCCTGCAAATCTGGTCCCTAAAATATGTCTGTGCCTTTTTTTTTCCTAGGTCAGTTTCAATTTTGTTATTCTTCAAATTCCTTCTTCCGGCTCTGATATCCATTTATATTATCTATACATATATAGCCTTTGTTTGATCCTGTCCTACTCGATAGTTCAGGAAAAAAACAACTCATCCTTATTACGCTACTGTAGTATGCATGGAGCTGGGCTCATATATATTGCTTTGTACTGGCATTATAATAAAAAAATAATATTTTTAGGAATATAGATATAATGAAATAGTGAGGTGTGAAAGAATGGAAAAAATGGACTCCTCACATTTCTTGCTGTTGGCATAGCTTTTCACAGCTTGTTCTTTAAAACTTTGCAGCTATCTCAAGATTTGTTCTACAGTAAAAAAGGGAGCAACGTGCTAGGCACATCAAACAGTGCAAGAGCTACCAAGCTGCTACCCTTTGCTCTCATGTTAAAGGCTTGTTGTTACTACCGCTTTTGAGAAAATACGAGTGTTCTGTTCCTAAAAACCTAACGACTACCAGCTGGGCCACGTTTCTGCTCATATAAACGGAAGTAGGTTTAACCTTTGTGCAGTGGTGCTCACCCAAACTGCCCAGCCCTGGGGATATTGAGGATGTTGCACTGCTACGTTACTGTCAAACCTCTTGCTGGTCACTTATGTCTGCCCCATTTGTCGTTGTAGTGCGAGGATGTCTCAACAAACAACATCTGGAAAGTGACTTGAGAAGTTCCTTTTTAATCATTTATTAGTTTTAGGTTGAAGAGCATTTGGTAAACAGAGACTTATGTCAATTACCTGGCAAGAGTTTAGGTTTGCTCAGAAGATCTGAAGGATGCTGCAATCATTAAATTCTTTCCGTCTCGGTTCTGGGAAAATATTAACTTGTGAGAGGCAGGACTGTTAAGTGAGAAATTTTAGCAACTGACAGATATATGTGGCAGCCTCTTCACAAACTTGCCTGCTGAATAAAATGTTTGCACTTTTTATCATTGGTATTGAAAGCCTACTATGTCGAGTTGTTTGCTTAGTCTCCAGAGGACAATAAGTTTAGATCAGTTACCTTCAATCCTTATATTGTAGTCTGAGCACTGCCTCAAAAATGTTACTGGTGCCTAACCAGAAGCATGGATAAGAATAAAGAATCCGGGTTGCCCTCTAGAATGGATTTGTCGATACCGTCTTAGGAATGTTTGTTCTTGGCTTCCCACCATAGTGCTAATGTTGTATGTTGTTTTTCATAACAGTATGGCATTGCTCTCTGAGTGTTAATAGTTCTTAGAAAAAAAAGTGATGATAATAGATATCCGTTGTGTCATGGAGACTAACTGTGGCAGAGCAAAAAGCAAAGGCCAGTAATAGTCCTATGGTTTTCCTTTACTCTTATTAGCAGAAGAGAAGGAAAGCAAGAACTTCCCCTGTACTTCACTTGTTCTAACACACAACCATTGTGCACAGAAGAATCCCCTGCTAGTCACAACATGTCCTGAGTTAAGAATAGGCTCTATCTAACAACTCTGCAGCTTGACAAATGTTCTCTTAATAAGTTTGCTGCAATTTCTGGTACCAGTGAAGTCTTTGAATAGGAATGTGGCCAGGAATTGTTTGAAAACTTTGAAAATTGAAAAAAAAATCCAGTATTTTCTTAGACTCCCTCTTGGAAAGGACTTGGCTCCTTTTGGTGACATTTTTCATACTCACGCCCCAAAGATTATACAGAAATGAAAGGGTTTGTTATGTTTTTTTAACTGTAATGGGTTTGAGAAATGTAATAGCAGCTGGTGTTAATGTTCTTACCTAAAGTAGACATGTGTTTGATTTAGTTCTGATGTTTCTATTTTTTTTCTTCATATATTAAAGGATTTCTCTTTCTTCTTTTTCCCTTCATCCCGCTTGGATTTACTGATGCCCCTGCCCTTCCCCACACAGACCTTAACTTTTATTTCACTCATCTAAGTCTACATTTTATTTTCTACTCTTATTTTTCAGTGCTTTCCAACTTTCTGTCTGCATGGTAGTCATCCTCCACAGCTATTCCCAGTAATGCTGTTAATTCCCAACCCTGCTATGATGACTTGGGTTTGCAGTGTAACCAAACGGACTTTCTGAGATGCTCAGTTGCTCCTTGGTTCCTTTCTATTTGAGCAGGATTAAATAATTTGGTTTTTTAAGTTCATTTTAGCTATTAAAAATACTCCTATTTAAGTAAATGAACACATTGAGAAGATCTAAACAAACTCACAAAATTACTACAGCTTGTTAAAATTGTGCACAGGATAATCCTGATCCCAGGGAATTCATTTAAGCTCCGTGAGGTCACAATTTTTCTTAGCGTGTGCTGTTATCACAGGGAAATTTTGGCTTCCCTTGGCCTCTAGACACTATTGTAATCACTCACTGATAGCTTGTTGATAAGCATTATCTTTTCATAATCTTTGACCTTTGCTCTTCTCATTTATACCAGTGTGTTACAACTGTAACGTGACTGATTTTAGCGGACTTGCTCTTTACACCCACCAACCTGATCAATGTTGTTTTCTGACAACTGATTTGTCCTCTGTTTTGTAAAACTGATTGGTGGGAAAATTGTGCCAACAGGACCTGCTTGTGCATTCCTAGGGTTGATGGAAATTTTCAGATTTTATGATTGTGAGTGGAAGGGATTGCAGGAAAACTGCACCGAAAGAGATCAGCTAAAAGAAGGTAATACTTAAGGATTATGGATGTATTTTTTGTGTTGTTTTTGAATGCTCTTTGAATCTTCACTACTGAACTATAATTATCCATTCAAAAATCAGTCAGTTGATCACAGTTTCTTTAAGATGAAAGAAGAATTGAAGAATTAGGCATAATAATGATTAAATCCCTCCCCAGTCTATTCTCTCTTTGGGAATTGTATTGTAATTGTATGTAGTGCTGCCGTTTTCCATTCTCAGTGACGAATAGGTGCTCCAAGTTCTTTATTTGTGTCTTCAGGTTGCAGGACGAGGGCAGGAGGGAGGGGACTTCAAGAACAGGACCTTGCAACTGTCCAGTGAGCGTTGAGTCAGTCCAGCTTAATACACAAGCCACACAACCAGGACTCCCCGTGCTTAAGCTATGCAGATCTGTCTTTTTTCTCCTATAATTGGAATGAAATGCAGAGCTGTGTGACTCTTGCCTACGTTAAGTAAAGTCATTTTTTCCCCTCTCTTCTATAATTAAGTGCACAGCTTAGCATTGCCAAGCACTGAGAGCAGCTCTGGCTTCCCTGGTACCGCTCCCCAAGAAGATCACACGGACTTTGATGTCGATTTTCAAGTATGCTGCGAGGATGGGAAAGGCTTTTGGAAGTGGAGCGCTGTTGGGGCGTTGCACTGAAAGCTCTCAGAAATATGCACGCAGGACGTCGCAAGTAAGCAAAGGAGTTCAAATAAAACACCAGATTCTAACAATTTATGAGTTTTACAGCAATTCTGGATCTGACTTGGTAATTTTCTGGTGCTGGAAGACCATTGGAGCTGCGTTTATTTTTGTGGTGCGCTTTTGTAATCTCCCAGCCAGACCACTTACCAGTGGGTTTGGAGCAGACGTGCAGGTGGCCATGCACTGCTGCCCTGCATTTGTGGCAACCTGGGATGTCCAGAGAACATCCCAGTTCACGTTAATCCCTTGTGCACCCGCGGTGTTCGGGCGGCCTGCGGATCAGCTGGCACTTCCTCATCAGGGAGCGCTTCTGGAATTCCCTTTGAGGAACATCTTGTGTGCTGGTGGGAGGCCCCGAGAGCACCAAAAGGCCCTTATTTTCAAAGCATTCCTGGGAGCAAGATGCAACAGTTCCTCGGTGTTTTCCCCCTTGCTGGGGCCGGTGTCCGAGCCCCAGAGGGCGGCGCGGCGGCGAGTGGTGCTCGGCGAGGCCTGATCCATCTGCCAGATGGCGGCGGCTCCTCCAGAGACAGCCTTGCTGCAGAGGGGGCTCTTAATCGTTTCAAACGACGAGACCCCGTCATCCCCCGCAGCTTCAATCCTGTGCTGTTACTTGCTGTAAATCACAGGATTTCCACAGGAAACGGAGGCAAGACTTTGGTGGAGTTTTTGAATATTGGCTGCAAGTAGCAGTACTTTGTTCAGTGCAGCTGCGATGGGAGGTGCCCCGCGTGGGCACCCGTGCAGAGGTGGGAAGGGGTGCGTGCGCGGGGCGTCTCAGGGACCGGCCCCATCCCGACGAGAGGACACGGCGCTCCCGGGGCAAGCGGGGGCAGGAAGGGCTGCGTTCAGGACCGGTGGAGATGTTTGGAAGAGCCAGTGCTCTGCAGAGCTGCGCTGGAAGCATGGAGCAGGCAGGGATGAAATGAGGAGTGTTTACTTATGGAAAACTGGGAGAGGGGCGGCCACCAGGCATCCTGCCCTCGCAGGGCGCACTGGAGTGGCCACGGTGAAGACAACACTGCGGCTGCAGTGAAGAGTCCTCACGTGAAGAGCAAGTAAAGGAGATGTCCGTGAGAGTGACAGCCAGGACAGCTCCGCTCATGGAGATGTCACGGGTCTGTGCTGCTGCCCTCAGCTGCAGCATCTCCTCATGCTGTGGCCAGCTGGGTGGTGCCTGCTAGTATTCAGGCTCCTTTCCTCCATGCCTTGTCTCCAAAGCTACCTTGGATGGATGTAGCGCTGACTGTGGGTGCTGTGTTGATAATCAAGGATCAGGATCAGCATGGTCAGGCTGCTGACAGAGCACCTGGTCAGACTTCAGAAGTACCCAAGGCAGATCAATAAGACATATGCCTCAGTTCTGCCATTTGAAGATATTTTCTCATTTCTCAATGTATAATCAAATAGTGAAAGTAATTTAGGAATCTCCTTGGAGAGTAAACCTCTCCTGTTTCATTGAAGTTGGGACAATTGCAGTGTCTCCCAGGCTGCTCCGGTGAATGTAACCTATTTATGTTGGGATGCAGCCCCCCTGCGTGGGACAGTCCTTAGGTGTGGAGGACACCAGAGTCTTTCTCTGTCTTTCAGCACAAGAAGCATACCCCCGCAAAAGCACATCAGTTTCTTTTGCTGTGCTCCTAAAGTCTTGAACCATTTCCAGTGCTTTTGTATTGATGGTTTATCTCTAGAAAAGTACTGCTGTCTGTGAGATTTGCAGCTCTTTTCACTCGTGTTGGTGCTGATGGAGAAAGATGTGACATTTTGTGTTGTTTCTCTGAAGATCTGCATGTGCTGTATGCCAACAGGAGAGGTCCAAGTTTTACTTCACTTAATCTGGGATCAAACCAAAGCGACTCTCCTGAGCCAGAGTTGCACCAAACTCGTGCAGAGTCTGTCTCCCAGGCAGGTCCCCAATAGAGTTTACCTCCGTGCTCCTTTACGGTAACGTAGGTGTTTAGACGGTTAGGAGGGTGACAATTCGCCTGCTCTCCGTTGTTCCTGGGCAGATGCCCCAGCTGTGTAAGAGGGAAACTTGTCTAGACTCCTGCTTTAGATAAGACTGTGGGGCTAGTCTGCGTTACCCTTCCTTGCAAACAAAAGCCCATTAAAGTGGGCAGGACGAGGCTTGCAAGTCAGTACTTACCTCACACTGCCCTTAATGGCTTTAAGTCACTACTACTTAATCCCCCCGACATTTGTATAGATCGCCACTTCACTTACAGCTTCAAACTTGCAGCCTTTGGTGCCACTTTTTTATTTCAACCAAAATTTAAAATATGAGTCACATGAAGCCAAATGGGGCTTAATTCTTCAAACTGTAATAAAGTTACTTGGAAGTGAGACTGCTCAATATTTTTGGAGGCATTTAACACCAGGTAGAATGGCAAAATGAAATTCTGGAGCCAAGAAAAGCATAAATTTGATAAGTCTAAAAATTTTCCTTCCAGAGCTACATATTTTAGGAATTGATGGTGACCTCTACAAAATCAGACTGGGGCGTTTATATTTAAGCCTATTTTTGTTGGTGAAACTCCGTTTTGCATGGCTGGTATCCAGTGAAATGTCCAAATGTCCTGTGGTTTCTTTCCCCGCTGCTGTGTTAGTGTATCCCAAGTGCAAATGCCTCTCACCCCTGGAAACGCTGCAGTGTTTAAAAGCCCACAGTGGCTTTTTGAAACCTCCTGCCATCAGTGTGGATGCCAGGCTGTCTTTCTGCTTTCTGAGATCTTCATTCCTCCCTTCTGTTACCTGCTGAGGAAACTGGAAGACCCCAAACTCTGTAGGAGCGTGGTGAGGCAGTGAAAAATGCCAGTCCAGAACCCCCATGCTTGCACTTTCATGTAGTCAAGCAACACAAGTGAGAAGGGAGGAGACTAAAATAATAGAAGTTAGAATCTTGAGGCAATACAATTCCTCATTTTTTTGTCATGTGCCTCAAACAGCTGCTGTGCAGTCAGGGGACCTTGGAGGGAAAGCTGGCCTAGCACCTTGTGGTTGCCTGTGGGCCTTGCACAGGTGACTTCAGAGGTGGCAGAGGCTATGTTGTTTTCATGAGATTTAGAAGTGACCAGGGTGGGGTATAACTTCCTCAGCAGATCCCTCTCCAGAAGTCAGTTCCATCATCCAACTTATCCGTTTTCCTGCTCTGCCAGTGGCCAGGAGTTTGTTCCGTTGCCGTGTGCTCCTGGGAGCTGCACGTGGAGCCATGGGGCACCCGTCGAGCTGCCCCTTGCTGCTCGGTCCCAGCTGACCGTGGGCTCTGCTGTTGGTCTTGCAGGGACCTGGTTGGAGACAGACTCCTTAACGGGTGCTGTGAACACATGAGTGCCTGTGAAATCCACAGAAATGCCCCAAGAAGAGTGGGTGATCTTGGCAGGCCCTTCGCTGGGGAGACGTCTCACATTGAGCTGGGTCTCGTAGGTTCCAGAGAGGTTATCAGTAATGAGTTGGGGACATCCGAAAAAACTGCAGACCTCTAATGTTAACCTTCCAAAGGGAAGAAATTATGACTGAGTCTGGTATCCATAAATATAGGAAAAACACAATGTGAAAAACAGGGTCTTGTCGCTTGAAAGGGTGCGTTGGAGGCCTCATCTTTGCCCATTCCCGCCAGGTCCCGGTGCAAAGTCTTCCTCTGAGCGTAGCACTGCTCTCCGAGGCGGAAGGGCGATCTTTCACTCTCCTCAAGAAAGATGTAAAGCTGAAAATGCTGAAAATAAAGAGAAAAAAAGATCCCACGATTGTGAGAAGAGCAGATAATTGCAATTTGTCTCCCTGAGCTTTTGTGAGCAGATATTGAATAGAAAATGGCTCATATAATTGTATTTGGGGGAGCCTAGTTGCAGTCAGAGATTTATAGTTTTTTGGCTTGCCAAAACTTGCTTCTTTTAAAAGAGGGACTATCAGCAAGTGTCACCCTGAAGAATTGGAGCCACTGTAGTATTTTGTTACATATCAGAAAACAAAGTGCCAGGCTGGTACACTATTAAGAACAGCAGCGGAGCTGCCACTCTGAACCTCATTATTCAAGGCTCTCTTTAGTTCAATTATACACCTCTACAGCTAAGGAAGATAGATGAAGGTCATTTGGGAGCTGTAAACCACGATGCATTGAATGCAGAACTGTGTTCTTAAACTGATTTACACCTTGTTCTCCAGCGTTGTACAGCCCGGGCCTTCGATTGAAATGCAGAGGCAGTGATTGAAAAGCCTTTTTTTCTTGTTCTTAGCTTCAGATCCCCTCCCTGTAATTATTACCTTGATTAGATGGTGAAAGACAATGACTTCTGCTTTCTGGGTGGTGACAAAACCAAACCCCAAATTTTGGGACTGTCAGTGCCGAGGCAGAGATCACACTGGGGAGGCACAATGGTGTTTACGTCTGCAGCAAGTTAATTCTTGCCTGTGTGTATTGGTCCGGTGAGGAAGAAGAAAGGGAACCGAGAGAAGCAATTTGCCTTTCCAGGAGAGACAAAGAACTGCCATCTTGTCCTGATTTAGCTCCCATATATCTCACAGCATGAGGAATGCTGTGTATATTAAAGTTAATTAAACAATGCAAATGCACATGGAAAGAAAGGGCCCTTTCATGCTATTGACGGATCATTGGAGGCTTTACTTATATGAAACAGAGGCATATTTAAAATAACTTAGTCTGAAATATACTATACAAAAACATCTGGGACCAGCTTCTTAAGGCAGGGCTTCTGTGGGTACAAACGCTAACAGCCAAACATCTGGTTACCCAGGAGTGCCCCAAGGGGACACACGCTTGAGATTTCTGGGTTTTTGCTTAGCAATAAATTGGCCTCATGGTTTCTAAACGTTGTTGCAGAGCTCCTGCAACGTGAGCACCTTGTTTTACGTGTTAAGCTTCAGTCGCATGTTAGTTAGTGCTCCTGCTGGCTCGATGGAAGCTGATGCCAGCTGAAAGGGGGTTAGATCCAACTGCATGTGTGCTGTACTGGGAAACGTGTTGTCAGTCTCAGCTATCCAGTAAGTGAAAAGAGCAGAAAAAGACAGTGAAACCAAAGGAATTTGAATTCTTTTCTGAAATGTAGTTTATTGAGCATCCTGCATTTTTATTTAGGAAAAAATATGAGAATAATCATGATTTTCTGCTTTAACAAAGAGAACAGGAGTTAGTATGGAACCACATAGACTCTTGGTAGATAAACAAAGAATACTCTAGTGGGTTCATGCTTCTGTCTGTAGATCAGGACCTGCCTCATGAGCTTTTCCTCTTTTCTTATTATAAGGTTGACATTAATCACCATAAATGAATTCTTATTTATGGATTTCAGAACTTATTTCAAGCAGAGAGTTTTTTTTTCTGATATTTTTTACTTAATGGGTTTAATCACAGAAGATGCTTTGAAAGATTAATAATTTATAAGAGTATTTTATTCTGGAATATTTGAAGTTTCCATCATAAGTACATGCCTAGCAGTTTCATTTTAAGAATGAATCCTTTTAAGTTAAAACTCTTCTCTATTTTGTCTTTGTTTAGCTGTTCTTTTAATTTCAGTGAGTCCGTCCAGAAGTCCTCGGGGATCCTATTACTGCGACACTGTAGAAAGCCCCAATTCTGCCCCCACAGGGGCACATGTGATGGCACCAGCCTCACGGCCTGCCCAGCTGCAGGCCGGCGGTCAGTCCGTGCTGCCCCCGTGGCCTTTGCCTGCAACGCCTGGTTCCCCCGGAAAGGAGCTCTCTGCCCACGTGTGCCAGGCTCTCCCTGCTGCGTCCGTGCGGGGAGCGCTCACAGCTCCCGATCCAGCTCGGCCTGTGGCTTTGCTGTCTCTAATTACACGTGTCCGCACCTGGTGCTGTTTGGAATGGGCTTGAGAATCTCTGAGGAAGCTCCCAGCAGGGACGTATGCAGTGATAAGTCCGTTCAAAGGCAATAATGTTTCTTATCTTCCCATTTCTCTGTTTTTTAGTTCCCGCATCGTGAATCCCAGCTCCAGAAGTTACTGCACGCGGGCTCAGGCCTCTTGTAGGGAAGGCGAGTGAGTGTGTTCACAGCTTGGTTTTGGAGAGCATGCTGGGCCTGAGACAACCATGTGGGCATCACTGTAGCGCTTCCACCTTGCTTGTGCCTCTGTTGTACAATGAGGTGTAGGCAAGGCAAACTGTGTATCCTCTCCTTTGCTCTGTCCTTCCTTCATGCAAAATTCTTGTCTTTTCTTCTTCATTGAGATGGCCCAAAGACTGAAGTTACCCTGCCAATTTCTTGGAATGAAGAGCAGGAGGAAGAACTTTTCCCACTTGTGGGAAAGGTTTGAACCTTGCAGGCACTATGCAGGCCAAGCTGGGTTCCCGCTAGCTCTGAGCTGAAACCTCCCAAGCAGAGAATATGGCTATATCAGCTAATTCCAAGAAATATTGGAAATAACATTCTCAAGCAGGTTTCTAAATGTTTAAACCGAGTAGTTATGGTTTTATTTCAGTTTTATGCAATGATCTTCAGCAGCAGCATCTGATAGCTTTATATGAAATCATAATAAAGTCCTTAAGAAGATTATCCAGGCAGACTGCTCAATTAGCTGAGAAGTCTTGACCTATGCATCTGAATAAGAGGCACTGCGCTTATTGGTGTGACCTTTCTAACAAGCATGAAAGCGCCATGGGTAGAGGAGTTACTGAAACGTCTCTGAATGTGGGGCAGTAATTCTGGAAGAAGGTCACACCTACTTAAAATGTCCTTATTTGCTCTTTAAATCGTGAAGAGGGTTTCTGGGCTTAATGATCACAGCGGTTCTCGAGGCCTTCTGAGAACAGGTCCCCGCTGGAGATGCACGTTGGCAGTCCTGTTTGCTCTGCTGCGGTAAATGTGGCTCTTCTCGATACGCAGCCGATGGTGAGGCAGTCGGAGAGCACGTCCTGCACGCACCACCTCAGCGCGGGGGCTCGTAGGCAGGAATAAACTGAGCTGTTGGGCACTGATCTTGCCAAGACCTCTGTCTTAAAGCGCAGCTCTGCCGTTAAGATCACACATATGTCTCCTTGAATGCTCTTCCTTCCAAAGCACGGCCTGCTCTGATCAGGATACCTCTTGCTAGCATTTTTGCTGCAAGGCAGAATTAGACTCATACTTTTTTTCTATTTTTTGGAGTCTTGCTGTCCAGCCTGGAGCCAGTTGCCCTAGGAGTGACAGAAGGCTGTCAGAGAGATTTATTAGGTAGCTGGCCCTGCCGCAGAGCCGTGACCATGTTGGTGGTTTTTCCATGTGCCCTGGGCCCACTTTGTGTTCCCTCGCGGTGCCGGCGACTGCAGTGCCAGGATCAGAACTCAGCTGGGTTTCTGCGCCAAGGCAGGTACCTCACGGAGCTGCACTGGGCTCAGTACCCTCCACTCCTCTGCTAGTGGAGGATGCTCAGAAAAATGCAGCTTGGAGCAGACTTCTGGGGCTCCTCTAGTCCACCCGGCTGCACAAAGCAGGGCTAATGTCAGAGGGTGCTGAGGTTGTGTGTTTATGCACCCAAAGTCTCTGTATGAGTTCCCGTATTTTTTCTGGTCCTGGTGTTTGGTCATTTAGTGCAAGCAGTGGGAGTTGTGTTAGATGCAGAGGTCCAAGGCTGGCAGTGGGACCAGCGTGTTACTGATCTAATAGCGGGTAAATGGAGCGGGGTATTGGCAGCTCTGTAGGATGAGCTTAATGCAACACACAAAAGAAAGAATCCTCACTGAATTACATGGGAACACAGAATTGCAGCAGCAAATAGTCTGGATGATTTTAATAGAATCACAGATTTTAAAGGCGGAAGGGACCATTATGATTGTCTGTTCTGACCTTCCTTATGATACAGGCCATCGAATAGGCCTAATGCTGAAATAAAACAGTCTCCTTAGCACTGCTTTTTTAAGATAATTTCTAACTATTAGAACATTTTTCTGAGTTATTCTCTAACCCCTAAATTACTCTCTTTCACATGAGGCTGTCTGTCAATCTGCGCTCTACTCCTTCTCTGACAGCCTCGTCCCCACCTTCCAGTGTCTTCTGTGCCTTTTTTTGCTGCTGTCAAACTCGAGGTAATTCATTTTCAGCTCTCTTAAGAGACCTGTCTGAGCATTGAATGATCTGGACCCTCACTATTTCATTAGCCGTCATTACTTCTCAGCTAATGGTTAGCTGGCAGCATTGGTTTTGTTTTTTTTTTATATAGAAATGAAGCAGGTTTGTACTTTATAGTCATTTCTCAGCAGTTTCAGAGGGAAAAATACACCTAAAATTTCTGCAGAGATACTGCAGGGCCCCTGAACCCCAGCTTTATTGTTACTTTTATCACTTTCAGTTATTCACAACGTTAGTGGGAAAAGAGCGTGGAGTTAGCGTGACCAGCGCTGCTGGGTGCGAGCAAACCCGCCCGGCTGCTCCTGTCCTTGAGCCGCCTGGTTTTAACAGGGCCCCGAGAGCAGCTGCTGCAGGGGCAGAGCGTGGCACTGTGCTTTCTCACAACGCTGCGTGTTTTCTGATGCTCCGAAGATACAGCAGAGCTTTTAGGAGTAATAATATTAATTTTGCTGCTTTCCTGGAATAGGATGTGGAGAACTTGGAGGCTGGGAAGGGTGGTGGTTCTGTCTGGCGCTGCTGTCAGCCAACACGGAGCTGCGATTTTCACATGGAGAAAGGGGGGCAGCCCAGTTGCCTGATTAGCTTTTACTGAGGTTATTAATTAATCAAGCACTAGCTCATTACAGTGCCTGACTCGAGACAATCACTGCAGCTTAGTGAGGGAGAGGGATGAGAAAGAGGTGTGAAAAACCAAGCAGTAGCATGTAAACATATTTTCCTGAAGACAGTAGATCCATAAGGCGGGAAAGATTTTAAATACTCAGGTTGCCATCCTGGCATTTCCTAACGAGTGGGGCTATTGGACCCTCACGTTTTCTCAGCAGCTTTGACAATCTCAGCCCACACAAAGTCCATGAGCAAATCCAATCCGTACACCTGAATTCCAGCAGACTGGGAGCCCCACTGAATTTAGCTGCATAAAATGCTGCCTGCGCAGTGCTCACCGGTGCAGTGAGAAACCAAGCAGTGGAGCCTGCACGGTGCAGAGCACCCAGCAACAGCCTCGGTCTGGGGCAGAAGTTCCCTTTGAGCAGCTCTTCCCAGACGAGGGTGGCTGTCAAATTTAGTCACTTTATTGATAACTTCTCAGTCTAATAATTTGCAAGGTAATTTACTATTTTCCATGAACCTCTCTCTGTCATTTCTTTTCTGATTATACATCAGCTGTCAAATTTTCATGGGCAAACTGTGTCTTCTCCACAACTGAGTTTGCATAGAACCTAAAGCATAGGCAATTAACATTAGTTATAATTACACTTCAACACTTATGGAGGGAAATGTCAAGAAACGTAGACATAATTAAGAAAGGGTATTCAAGTAGTGCTTAGTAAGGACTTAATGACCAAAAAAAAAAGTTATGCAGAACAAGCAACCAAGAAGGACTGGGTCAATATGCACCTTTCCATTTTTTTTTCCCTGTAAATAGTTCTCTTAATAAAAGAAACACAGATGTGGAACAGTTGTTATGCATCCTTGCACGTCCCCAGACAGGGTCTAAAACGCAGTCATTACAGTATTTCGCATGAAAGCCAGAAAGGGAGCAGGTCGTTATGTTGCAGCATGTTGACACCGTTCCTCGGTAGCTTCTCCTAAAATAAATACAGTCTCTCTGTAGATTTGCTATAATGGGATTCTATGGCACGATAATATGTAAATCATAAATTCCAATTACAAGGGTATAAAAATAGAAGATGATGTAAATGTCTTAGGCAAAAGTATACAAGTAACTAAGATGCTAAACTAAACAATGTTTAGGATAACTAAAAATACATGTTCTGTTACAGACCCTGTTGTGACCCAGAATTTTCTTTCCTTTTCCGAAGAACTTTCCTGTCTTCTCCTGGGCTGCTCTGTCGTCTGCTGTGTGTCACCCACCTTGACCGCGTGCTGGCTGTGGCTTCACTGGCTCTTTGGTGTATACTGGTGACCTTTCGATCATGATGTTCCCACCTCAGCGCTGATGAGCAGAAAGGTGTTTCGATGCGCTGTGTTTTGACGTGCCACGTGGCTGCCACCTGGTGAAGCCCGTGCCGGGTCCGGCCCCAGCAGCTCCTGCACACACAGTGAGCTGGAGCAGGGCTGGCGAGGAGGCAGCTCCCCTGGGATGCTGAGCAAGGGGGGCGCTTAGATGGGGACAACCCCGTGGGGCAAGAGGTGGAGCCTGCGCACGAGGCGAGCGTGCTGGCTGCTGTAAAACGGGCGAGCTCATGGTGCCAGGGAAGTTGAGAAACAGAAGTCGCGGGACTTGGTCTTGTGTCTCTGAAGATCACTTGGTCTGGTCCTTTAAATAAGAAAAAGCAAACCTAAATTCCACTTCTTGCACTAGCTCGATTCTTTATTTTCCTCAGGCCTTGCTGTTCCAAGCTGTTCCTGCTGCCTGAAGCTAGTTACTGGTAGAAATGTGTTCCCCATTTGCACTGTATTGGCACTGCTTCAACATGCAAGATGTGAATAAATTTGCTGTGAGAATGTGTCCTAAGGTGAGTTTCACAGCCAGCGCCCATTACCACGTACCAGAGACACCAGCCCATCACTCCTAAAATGCATTGACTTGACTGACGTAAGGAACATCACCACTCATCAATATTATACACACGTCATCTTTGGAATAATTTATTCTACGTTGAGGGTCACAGAACGTTGCAAGTTATTTTCTCACCTGCCGAAAGGATTTCAGCAACAAAGAGATCAAGGAGGAAATGTGAATTGCTCCAACCTGCTATTTAATTCTAGACTTGCTATTTTATCTTCATATGATTTAATGTTATGACAAGGAAATGCAGTATTTTCTTGGTATAGAAAACCTATCAATTTAATTGTTATCCTTTGCTACAGGTTCAGGAAGGGATTAAGGCAAGCATGTTCAGAGATGCCTTGAAAATGTAATTGATTAATTTTCTTTGAATTCTAATATAACATTGGTGTTTAGTTCTTAAAGGCTCTATGAAGACCCCACCACAGATGTTTGTTTACATTCTGAACAATGCAAAATCTAATAGCTTTAATAATTATGTATCTATCCATTATTCATTAATGTTAGATTCAAGTTTGAACTTAGAGATGGTAAAGTGTAATACCTAACAAATAAAACAAAAACTATTAGAAGCTTTGAATCCTCAAAAAGAAAGCATAGGCCAGAAAAGCTTGCTTAAAAGCACTGCTGATTTCAGGATATATTTGTGCTAAAGAGAAAGAATGAAAAGCCTGCAGCTAGCTTCAGCAGAGCTTACAAAAGTGTTTAAAGAGGTGCACTTTTATTGTTAAGAATTACATTTCTAGGGATAGGCCTTTGATACTAAAAAGAAAGGAAATGGTTGTGCAATACTGGAAAAAATCCCATCTCTGCTCTCCAGCTAGACTTGAGCCTATAATACAGCGGGATCCTATCGTGATCTTTCATTCTACTCAACCCACTATATTTTTTCTTGACACAGCAATTACTACTTAATCTTGTTAGGATAGATGGTAATGGAGCCTAGTTGTAAAATATCCTTTTGTATTTTTTCTTTTATTTTGTTTTGAATATATTGCCTTGATTTTTATCACATTTATGTGCACATCAAAGGACAATTATTCATTGTTAAACTCAATCTGCAATCAATGTCATTTCTGTATTTTGTTTACCCAGATTAGTGGTTAGATCCTGCTCATTGATTCAATAAGAGCTTGACTTACCCTCTCCCCCCGTCTCCCCTGGGTCTCCGTTTCACAAAGGAGCGGCTTGTCCTTGGCCCTGGCCTTGGTGCACAATGACGAGTGTGTGATACAGACTCGACGCGCTCTGAGGAAAGACCCGGCGTGTTTACCTAACCAGGCCCTGGGGCAGGGCAGTTGGTAGCCCTTTCAAGGCCTCCGGGAAAGGAGAGATGAAGGACAGGGGCTGGCAAGGATGGAAGGAGAACTATAGGGAGGGATAGGAATGGTGAAAACCCCAAGCAAATGACTTGGCAAGAGACTAAACTGTGGTGTCCAGCTGCAACCTGGCTGTCGTGCGAAGGCCAGGAGAGGCTCCGCTCGTGGGCAGGAGCTGCAGGGTGTGGGGACATTCAATTAATGAAGATGTGTAAGTGGAAGAGTAATGAAATGCACTCAGTGCTTTGAGGTGCAACACAGGGGAAAGGGCAGAACCAGTCCTTCCTGACCTTCCAATGTGTGCCTCTGCTTCAGTGGTCCTGGTTTCGAGCGGTTCTCTGTGAGTTCACTAGAAACTTTCCTCTCTTCAACTGTGCTCTCCACCCTTTCCTGTGCCTTTACCACTTGTTCCATTTCCCCTTCATTGAGTCCTTAATGAGTAGGGTTCCTTTTTTTTGTCCCCACAAGCTGCATTCCTGTTCTGATGAACAAGAAACTTAATGTAACATTAAGCAAAGAAAGAAACTCCTTTTCCTATCTCTCTAACTTGACTCAAGCTATCAGTTAACCCGGAGTAAAGCGGAGATTAATCTGCCCCGTGTGTACCTGCTTTATTTAACACTAACACTCAGCTTGCCTTATCAGGCTCCCTGTGGAAGTCTTGATCACAGAGCTGAAAGAGGGATAAGTCTATGTTGACTCTTCCTGAGGATCTTGACGTTTGGCAAAGTGCTTGCCTTGCTGGTTCTGTGCCAAAGTCTCGCAGCCCCCGTTGGCTGCATATGGGATGGGGAGATGAACAGGGGAGAGCTCAGCCTGCAGCAACCCCATTAAGGAGTGCTAGGAAAAACAAAACAAAAAAAAAACAGTGAGTTCATGGTACCACTTTGTCGACCACATTTAGTGAGAAGAGGTTACATGGGCAACGTGGAGTTTCATTGCTGGAAAGAGACTGCAGGTGAGAGCATGTCCTCCCACTGCGTATTTCAATGGGAGTAGCCAGTGTACTTGGTTCTTTCCAGACTGTCTATGCCAAAAGGAGTGCCCTTGTCTGAGCGAGCTGAAATAATCCTCTTGCTTTTCAAATCCTTCCACAAGAAACCTGTATAATGTACTGTGTGCAAGAAGTCGTCCACTTAACTTGGTCTTCGCTGGTAGCGCTCAGGATAGAACATGCTTGTTATTTCGTAAAGGGCACTTAAAAATTTACTATGCTATTATTCATAATTGTTTGATGCCAGATAATAGATCTCTAGTCCTTCTTTAAAAAATTAATTTCTCACCCCAAAATTCAACATTACCATTATATCATTTTCATTTGAAGCTATAGCTATTCTGCCAAGTTCGGCTTTTTTTTCCCCTTATTGATTTTATTCCTGTCTAAAACCTCTCTCTGTCACTCTGTAATAGAATAAAAATGGGCTAAATCAAGCACTTTATCCAATCGATGACTCTTCATACTTGACCAAGAATCTGTATGCCAGAAATAACATTCCACAGTTTGGAAGCGATAAGGATGAAAAGGTCCATTACACCACATTAATCACTGTTCCTTCGTCTTTCTTTAGGCAGGACGAGTTCCATTGCTGTTTATTCTGTGACTTGTGAGGGGATCTTTGAAGCCTGTTTTACAGCAGCAGTGACCTCAGGCTCCACATGCTGCCTTTGGCTTTTGAAACTGCTTTTGGCAGAATAGGAGCCCATTGGTGTGTGTAGTTTTCATAGGCTCTTGCTGGGACTGAGCACAGTACAAATGGAAGCCTGCAGTGGGGAGACTGTATTTTTTCAGTGCTTGACCTGAAAGGACAGGTATAATAAGCACATTATGAAATCACGTTGACAGTTGTGAGTGGAAATATTCAGATAGCAGACATTGCCCGTGCATTGAGGCAACTCAGGAGGTGCTCTGGGGCAAAGGAAGAAGACTGCTAAAATCCATCTTCTTTTACTTGTTGCAGAAGACAGGAAACAGGCAAGAAGGGTGAGAAGTGTGGTGGTGGAGAGAGCTCATCAAAGTGCTCTCGATGGTTCTGCTGCTCCTGTATCAGACAGGAGAAGTAAACCTTGTGCTCGATTTGGAGTAGGACTGTTCTTGTTGCTATAGGAAAAATGACAAAGCAACAGTGAAAAAAAATCTTTTCTTTTTAAGCTGAGAGTTCATCTTCTACCATGCTAATTAGGGCTCTGTCTATAACGTGTCTATAATGCTAACGAGCCTCCTGAAGGTTGGGGTCTTCCCTCAAACGACCAAACAGAACTCTCTTCTTTTTTGCTTTGTTGATTTTCTTCTTCTAAGCAATGAGAAGAGGAAATAGAAGAGTGGTGCTGCTCAGTCTTCAGCAGTTTAATGGAATAACCACCTGCATGTCCTATGGAAGGATGCTCTGTCCACAGTTGTGGAGGAAGGCTATGAAAAAAAATGCTTGAGGTTGATGGGATCAGAATATGAGGCTGAGCAGGGAACTGCAGTTGTAATCTGCTCTGTGGATTTTACAACGGTTCTGATGCAATGAACCCAAAACCTTTTTGCTTTTTAAATTTTTTTTTTTCCGTGGGAAGGGGTGAGGTTTCTCTTGTCCAGACCCAACAGTCTACTTCTGAGATACTTTCAGAAGTGTATCCATGACCTTGGGAGAAGGAAGTTTATCTAGGGGTAGGAATTTCCTAGCAGGAAGGAAATATGGCTTGGATCCTCTCAGTTAAAGGAGGATACTCAGTTGAGGTAAATGCTCTAATTACTAGACTATATAAGAAGTGGTTCTTATTCACATCTGTCCTCAAGCAAAGTAGCTACCATCAAGATTAAATTATATTTGAAAAAGCTTTTTGGATAGAAAATTGGCATCTATTGCCAATATCTATTGGCAAAGCTTTTTGGATAGAAAATTGGCATCACCCAAAATAGAAGTTAAATGCCAGAGTCCGAAATCCTTTGTTCAGGCTGATTGCTGATGGTCAGTGCAGAATTAATGCCAATGCGATTGAAATTGCAGCTTTAGAAAAAACAGGGTTCTACTGCACTTGGTGAATGGAGGATTTTGCCCAGAGTTATTTTTAAACATGCAGAACCTGGCATTTTACTTTGGATATTTATTCCCTCTTTTCTTCTCAAAAGTAGTTAGATTTAATATAGCTTTCATTGCACTTCCACTTTGTGAAGCAGTACTTACAAAGTAGGTAAAATTGAAAATTACATGGTACGTAGCTGTGATCAATAATTAGAGCTACTTTGCATAATCTCCGGCTAAGTGCACGACTGTCAGGGTGTTTCTCATTAGAAATTTGTGGAATATTCTTGATTTCCTTTGCTTTATGCTAACAATTTCTTGGTGTCTCTGTTATTCCCTGCACAGACTTACTCAAAAAAAAATTATATTTTCTGACATAACGCTGTTGATGTAGATCCACATTTCCCATCCATTTAGTTAAATAGATTACGCAGCATTCAAAATTCAGGATGAAAATATTTTCAAGGATTTGCCATTTAAAAGCGGTATGGATTTTTTTTAAAAGCCAACATTCTTGGTATTGAATCAGATGTTACAAAATGTAGATACATAATGTGGTGGCACTTCTATTATTCATGACAGATCAATTTTGAATAGAAGACTGTGGCAAACAATGCAAAACAGACTGTCACAAGAGGTTATAACAGAGATAGATCACAGGTGACATTGGTTTGTGTAGAAACTACAGGCAGATAAAAACAAATAAATTACCAGGAGAATAGGCTTCTCTTCTGGTGGTGTTGGCAGAAGGATCAGAATGTTACTTACTTGTTACATTATAAATAAAAAAACACAGAGAGAAAATGTCATCAGAAAATATTTTGGACTCTAGATCATTTCCTGCATGTGTAAGTAGTTCTGTACTCCTTTGGGGGACAATAAGCAACAATATTCTAGATTTGAAATTATGACTTTTTAAAATAGAGCATTTGTGCCCAGATTCTTCCATGCTTCTGCGTGAAGCCTTTCATGAGCACCTTGCGTTTATATGCGGGGTGCAGTGCTGATAAGGGAGGAGAGGTCAGAAACCCCAAGCAGTTCAGGCTTGGTCCGTGCTCTGCCCCATCATCTCCCCGCCTGGCCGGGTCACAGTGTCAGCTGAAGCGGGGAAAGGGGTTCACGCTTGCTTTCCTTGACTCAAAGAGGAGAGAATAAGGAAAAGAAGCCAGGGATAAAACAGGGAGGTGAGCGGATGAGGGCGAGTGGGCGGTGTGGATGCTCTAATATCCCTGGGCTCCCCAGGCAGGCAGCCTTCCACCCTCTCGCCCCGGCGCCTTCCCCAAAGGCTGTGAGTATTGGCTGTTGCAGAGTGCCGCAGCGGCCGCGGTGGTGTGTGATAGTCATGATTGCCCATCGGGGCATTGATGACAGCCGGCAACTTCTCTTACACATTAGTTTTGATTATCAGTTCTCCGATGGCTACAAGGTCCAGGTTTTGTGAAGGATGTTGCTTCACGCATAGTGGAATAGATATCAAGTTGACCTAAGGGTTATTCGCTCTAAATTTCCTTTGGGTTTTCTTCAGCTGGCTGGAAACAGGTTGTTTCAAGTGAGATTAGTCTACCATAAATCTTCTTTCACTTCCTCTCCTGCCACGGGCTTTTTACTTCTCTGTCAATGAACTTTGATTTTTTTAAAACTGTCTTTATTTTAAGCCAGATTTAGAGGAGTTTTCATAGCTATTAAGCTGATCACCACAGGACTGTTAGTTCAACTTCATTTTACCAAGGCAACTTTTCTTGGGTGCTCTAGCA
>NW_010582344.1:5146-22842 GCF_000705375.1 Tinamus guttatus | reverse complement strand
TTAAAAGTACTTTTGTTGTGTTGCTTCTATTTTGGTGTAAAGACTCTTTTTTAGTATGCCAGTGTGGGGTTTGCTTCTTACCATCAAATTTTGCTGATCTTTATGAAGGAATTGAGAAGTAAATGATCAAGTCTTGTAATATGGTGTCTCTAAGTGAGCCAGCTATCCATGAGTTAAGTGAAGATATTACAGCTGTTGCTTTATAGGTCATGAGTTCTTGGATTTCATCAAAGCCTTAAATGTTAGCCTATCCCAAGGGGTCGACCTTTATATTAAGTATCATTTGTCAAGGATTAGCACAAAAATAAGTTTTAATTGTACTGTACAAGGGAAAGTTGGTTCTGTTTGAAAGAGGCAATAAAAGGAAATTTATGTGCTTGACTAACTAGCAGAGTAGGATTTGGTGACTAGCAGATGCTCGTGTTCATTGAGAAGAGGAGGGCGGTAGTGTGGAAGAGAAGAGACGGGCCCTTTGCTTGCCGATAACCTCCTGAACCGGGAGAGCCCTGGTGGGTCTCGTGCGTGACTGGCTGAGGATGACACTGCCGTGCGTTCTCCTTCGTGCTGGACCTCCCAGAGATGAAAGCACTCGGAGCAAAGCCAGCTCTCCAGCCGCTCTCATGTCTTTGCTCGGGAGGAAAGCACACTCTCCACTTGTACTCCCAGTAATTTGGGACTTGACTGAGATTGAGTTTGACAGTCAAAGAGATAAAACTTATCATTTGGTGTCATGATTCAGTACATAGCCTAGAAGATAAATGACTCATTTCAGAGGTTGATGAAAATGTATTTGTTCCTTTGCCATTGTATGACCTGCTGTGTTTTCAGCAATGCTGCAGTGTAAGTAACATCCATTAGCACGACACAACTGTCTGCTGTCTGTAGACTAAGAAAGGACTGAAGCAGAGCAGTGTCTCAGCATACGTGCGTGCTTCCAGATTGCAGCCCTAGGTTGATCAAGAGCCGTTAGCTGCTTGGGTGGCTGGGACAGGCCTGGAGTGGCCCCTTGGTGGAGGGCACTTAGTGAAGGCCCCGTGGGCAAATGATCCCCAGGTGTCCAGGAGTCCTCCTGAGGGACATCCGTGCTGGATCAGGCTGCTGCCTTCTGCTGGCTCGTCCATTACTCTGTCCTTTTGGAGGAGATGTCAGGCAGGCCATGCAAATATGGGGGATTATCGAAGGACGTGTGTCCCTGAGTGGCAGTTAAAGCAACCGTAATGGGGCTGAGCAGTGCAAAAAACAAGGCTTGGAAACTGCAGTTTAAACCCAAGGGAAAATATTCCTTCCCGTGGGGCTGGAGAAAATGGCATTCTTTCTGTCAAAGAGCAACCTACCTGCAGGGAACTACTTTATGCACTTCCATTTCTCCCTATGCAGTTTCCCAGGCTGCTTTCCTTCACGGGCTTTTGCAAATCCTAAAATCCAGAACGAATCTTTGCATGTTTTACATAGCTCCCATAATAATGTGCAGTTTTTTCTACAGGGAAAAAAGAAAAGAAAAGAAAAAGGTTAAACTGAAGGTTCCAATTCAGAAACGTGGTTAAGGAAGTGCTTAAATCCTTTTCTGATCCCTGCCTCAGCTCAGCATTTTCTTCCCCTTTCCAATGTACTTATGCTAATAATGGCATAAGAAAATGTTTCATAGGTTATATTTTTATGTGAGACAGTAATTTTCAAATAGGTTGTAAGGATGCAGCAAGAAACATTGTTCCTTTTGCAGGCTGTTTTTTTCTTTTTTTTTTGGAGTGTATCTAATAATACTGCTCAAAAATATAACTTCTTGAAACAAAATTGGATGACAAATGAGTGGAAATATAATGAGTTCCACAAAAAATAAAAAGCAAAATAAAAAACGATGTTTCCATGAGGACATTATTTATAATCCTGGTGTATTTGCATTTCTTGTCATAAGCTGCTTTAATTATCTGTTCAAATACTGTCCTTTAAGTCAGGAAGTACCTTATTTTCTCTTAGAGAAAATCTGCTGAGGTTTTGCTCTGTTTCAGTTAATTCTGGAGACCATATTTATTTTTGTTCATTTAGATAATCCTTTACATAGCACAGGAGAACATTTGATTCTTTTTTTTTTCCTTTGGTTTATTTACAAGTCAGGACCTGTTTCTGCTTTCTGATCACCATTTTGTAATTCAATTTCTATTTGCCTCCTCTCCCCCTTTCAGTATCAACCTCCCCCAGATTTATACAAGCCATTAACTTACTTATTGATAAGAGGCCCCACTCTGCAACTGATAGTCACCATTCTGCTCTCCCCCTCCACCTGGGTGTTTCCTACCAGCCTTTCTGACGCCTGCTCTCTTTTCATGCCCTACGATACAAAACAGGGATGACGGAACAGGGGTAGGACTGACCTTTTGCTTGGCCATCCTTCTCCCAGGTGATTTTTAACTTATTTTTCTTCCATGAGGGAAAACCTTCATTTCAAAATGAGAGAAAACATTTCTGAACTCTCAACGACTTCTCAAATACACTTTGCCTTGCCCCTGAATTTATGCAGGCGATGATGTAGATGCAGCACGAAGCTCTGGACTTAATGAGAAGCAGAATTTTATCTCACTGGAAGAGAGGCAAACCACTTACTGCAGACTCAGATATAGTACTACACTAATCTTCTGATATTCCCTAATACTCAGTACGTTACACATTTGTGCCTTTCTGGTCTATGTAAAACATGGTCTCTTGGATGCTTTGCCCAGGTGCCGGTGATGCTCACCTGTAGCGTGTCACTAGGGGAGGGATTTCTCTTTACTGTGAGCGTGACAGTGCCAAGAACAACATGGTAAGGTCATAGAGAGACTGCCAGAGTTTAAATATGCTTAGCAGTTAGGTGGCTGTTTACTTAGCTGCGAGCTGCTGACATCTTCTTGCCTGTGTTCTTTATGAATGGACACAAAAAAGAGGAGGTTGGTCAGATGAAGCATTAAGCAACAAGTAATACGTTCATGTTAAAGAAAGCCCAGCATGTTTCCTCTTGCTGCGTTGGCGCTGCATGTGTTGCTCTTGCATTGTGCCTGACGAGACGTAATTCCTTGTAAGGCAATTCACCCCAGCACCTTGCTGGAGGATTAGAACAAAACGTACATGTGCTACAACCATTAGCTGAGAAGAAACACATACTTTCATTGATTGTGGCTTGCTTTTAAGTTTGAGGCATGTATAGCCACCCGGGAGAAAGCACCTATGCAGTCGTTGTGCTGAGCTTAGGCTGTTGCGAGAATGAAAAGGCAGCACGAGGTTAGCGCTGCCCTGCACAGCAGCCCATGTCCCCGTGACCCACCATCACAGTGCTGTCAGGAGCGGCGTTGTTCCCCCAGCAAGGTGACAAGTCCCCACTAAAATGGGTGGATTTGGCAGCCCAGCCAGCCCTCAGCTCCTAGGAACCGACCCGGCTCTGTGGGCACCATAGCGTTGCCGTGAGGCGCCGAGTCGGGAGGCCGTGAGGCACCCAGTCAGGAGGCCATGAGGCGCCGGGTCGGGAAGCTGTGAGGTGCCCTGTTGGGATGCAGTGGGTGCCCTGTGGGGATTGCTTGAATCCCGGGTACTGCTCTGGTCCTTCGCTCTGCCCGCAGGCTGGCAGTGCAGTTGCAGAGCCAGCTGCTCACACAAACACTGATTCAGTCACTGAAAAAATCGCTAAGCTGAGGTAAATGATGAGGAGCCTGAGCTGCAGCACGCGGGTCAAGTTTTAGAAAGATAATTCTGAAGGTTTCCCGAGGTGAAAAAGGGTAATTTGAGAAAAGCTGCACCTTTCCCCACTTAGACCGTGTTTTTTATATAGGAATCATCTCAGGCCCTCCCCGTGGCTGTCAGCCTGAAATCCCTGCTGAAGTCAAGGGGAGTTGCAGGTACCCCTCCTCTACAAGAGCACGTCTTTAAGATGACTTGAAATGTCCTTCACGGACAAGTGCTTTCCTCTCTCCCTCCCAACCCCCTGCTACTTTGACATGTACATGTCTTTGACATGTCTTGATGTACAAAGAGATCTTGAGAAGATGGAGTAGCAAAACCTTCAAACTTGAACCTTCTGGGTCGTTGTTTTATATGCTAAAATAAGCTCAATAGCAAAGAGACTATTAAAGACTTTCCTTTTTGTAACGGTGCTTTAATGAGAGATCTATAGACTTAAATTGATCTTTTCACCTTAGGCTTTATTGCAGTGAGATGGTAGAAATGTTTCTAGGTGCTAAAGTTCTGCTCAAGTACTCCGTAAATAAATACAGTAATAGAGTGAGTAGGCCTATGTCAGAAGGAGCTGAGGTGAACGGAATACAGTGTAATTGGCAACTTTTCCTAAAAACATAGGAATATTGCAAAAATACTGAGGTTTATTACTGTCTTTTGAGCTCAATAACAGTCAATTGTATGTGGTATTATTTCAAGGATAGGGGGAAAACGGATTGGGTCTAAGAATGGCTAATTTTTCCCCTTGCTTGTGGAGTCGTATTTAGTAGATGCTGCTAAGTCAGATCAATGTTTCTGTTGATGTAAAGCAATCTTGCCATTGGAAGAAGTCTAATTTAGATACAGCCTAATTTAATTTGTTCTGTTTGGACATGCTGTGTAATCTGGTGCTGAAAACCAAGCCTTAGAACAGATTTTCTTGTCCATACTGACAATTACACAAGCTAAGTGGTTTTGCCTTTTGGGACTGCACATTCACATCTTTGTGGCAGGTTTATATTCATTTTATTTAGGTGCTATTTCAAGTCAGGGTTTATGTGATATCCACTTGGGCAGACAAATTAGCTGTTTCTTTTCTGATTAATATCAAATAACTTCATGGGGAAGCCTTCAGGAATATTATTTATGTGTATATTCAAGATAGATTACTCATAAACAAATATGTCTTTATTCCTAAAACATCACTTAACTCTGAAAATAGTATCACACAAGCTCACAAAGTTGTGTTCTATCCAGTGTAAATGTGATGATTACATTACCATCACATTCACAAGCTGTCATCTGTCAGATTTTACTGGTAAATATACTGAAGTAAATATCAAAGCAGCATCGTAATTTCTTATGTTAATGTGGCTCTGCAGCTATTAAAGCAGACTAAATACAAACACAAAATCAAACTCAACTTTATATAAAATACTGATGAAGGAGCTGATTTGCTTCACTCTCAACCAACGTGGAGTGTTGATGGCAATGTAAGATTAGATCGCTTTACAGTTCTGGGATTAGATCTGCTCCTGCGTGGTACGCACAAGCTGAGGAGCTGCATCAGTGCCTTGAAGACATTACATAAGATTTTTAGGTGCAATTTGCCTTATGGGGGTCTTTGCAGGAATGGATTTTGCTCATGCCGAGTTTCTTGGAGGAGATGGTGAAGCGGAAAAGCTTGTGTTGCAGCACAACTAAAAGACACTTCAGATTTTGTTATGTTGTGCTAACAAAGAGGAGATTAAAATCAGGCTAGCAGAGTATGTGGATGGACCTAATTCTGGGTGCTCTCTTTTGGTGAGTAAGGGAAAAGCCCCTTCCTCCTCCTGCCCTGAGCAACCCCTCTCCATCCTACAAGGCTGAGAATAATGTTGAAGTTGAACAGTAAAATATAAAGTGCACCACCATGCAGTATGACATGTCGTTATTCCTTGGCATCTCATAAGTTAACCTTTTCTACAGCTTTTTGTTCTGAGCCAAATGTCACAAGCTAATGTACGAATAAATGACGATGGTTCTCATCGCTTTCATGATATGTTGCAAAATATACACAGGTGGTGCTTTAAAGCTTGCCATTTGCCTTCAATAACTAAATGCCATTTGCATTTTACTGGCTTCTCTGTGTGTCAGATCCTGCACCTGTTCAAGACCGATTTCAGTAGGTAATACCCCAGATTTTATGTTTTTCTTCTTTCCAGTGGTAAATAGGTCAGTATTTTAAGGCAGAAATTTATTAAAAAGAAAGTGTTCCATCTGAAAGGAAATATGGGACATATTAGAAGTTAAATTAAAAATAAATCAGTTAATAATCAGTCACAAATGATGAGAGTGCTGAAGAAATCAGTCCAAAGAGAAGGATTTAAAAACAAACAAACAAGCCCCAACCCCAAACTCTCATGCATTAAATTCATATTTCCATAAAGCCTTTAGACATGTGCCTAACTTTACATTTATTTGACTTGCCCAACTGCAATTCAGGGGTGAGCACGTATACTTGAAATTATACATGTGTTTATGTACCTTGCTGATCTCTAGCTGAAGTGATGGAGCTTATAAAGCGTCTCTTGTAAACATGTTCTCCAAAATACTGCAAATATGTCCATGGCCGCGTTGTGACATATGTACTTAAGGATTAATTTGAAGCCATAAATGATGCAAAGGGCTAGTAAGAAGAAGTGGTGTCTTTTAACATTCCTGTCAATGTAACATATCCCACAGAAGAAAAGCTTCATGAACTTTCAGGGCAATATAATCTATTTGGAATGTATGCTGCCAATAAAATGGCATGTTGTGATATTTAGCTGTGGGGTGAATGTAGAATCATGGGTTTTTAACTATGCCTGCAATCTTGATTTTTTTCATGCACGTTAGTGAGCCTATTCAGAACTGTCCCCTGACTGTCTAAAAGAAAATTCTTTAGGTGTGCTTAATAAGGTTATTAAAACAAATGTGTATATATATATATATATATATTTAATTTGCATTTTTATGACTTGCCATTTTGAATTAAGGTATCATTTGTCTCCTCTCATCTTCCAGCCTTTACCCCCAACACAGATGATTGTGCGGGTTTTCCTTGAGTTTAGTGATTATTTGGGCCATCATGTATACCAAACCTCTACACCTTCAGAGAGTCCCGTGTTCTCCTAAGCACTCTCCTAATTTGGGGAGACCAAAATCCTTTTGACTATTTTGGGTATAAGAATGGGTATTAACCATTCTTATATTTATCAGGCTTTTCACTAATCACAAGACATTTCTCATGGCTTTGCTGTGAACAGTAGCTATTTTTTTATAAACATGGAATGCTATACTATAAAGTGTTGGCATGACTCTTACAGGCATTATGTCATATTTTTCTATGGAGATTTATTATCTACCTTTCTGCATCAGACTGGAAAAACTGTATAAAGATAAGCTCTTTTAGATTGGCTGTTACAGCCTGAGTAAGGTGGAATGTGGAATGCACATTTATATACACCATTAATTGAGGATTTCTACAGGATTTCACACCTGGATGGCTGGTGCAGGACCGCTCGACCCTGCTGATTGCAGCAGGGCTGAGCTCCCTTGCCCCAGCCATGACTTTGTTTTTTTGACTCGTGTTTGACTGAGTTGCATGTTGAAGGAATGCACAGGGCTGTGGGCATTGCTCAGCTGGCCCAGAAGTTACCTAGGCTTATGTATGTTTATTTTGCTGAACCTATGGGATCAAATATTTGATATGGTCAATGTATTATGAGGCATAAATTCAGTAATATGGTAAAGAACTTACTGCGGAATGATAGACAACTTCTATTAGAATTCCTATACTAATGCTGTACAACATTCATTTATTATGATTATACATCCCAAAGTGCTTTTGGCACGGTTTTGACACACTCTACTCACACCCATCCACTCCAAATTTATTGCCAAAGATAGGTCCCCTTAGGACTGGCAAACTGTGCGCTCTGTTCCTGCGCTGTCAGATACCCCCCTTTGCCAGCTATCCAAACAACTGCAGGCAGGGCGCCAGGAAAAACATATTAGGCACATATTATAAAACTCTATTTTGACTTGCACCTTTGTTAAAAAAATAGGAGGCTGGATTTTTAAGTAAGAATAATAGAAGAGAGCTTTTAAATTTGGGACCTAGGAATCTGAAGGCAATTCAGTGACCCATCAGAATAATCACATATAAAGACTGTGCCTAAGCGTTCTGTGAAATTCTGGAGAAGTCTGTTTAGGGAAGTGAAATGCTAGCTCCTATTCTTCACCATTCTTTTTTTTTTTTCCTTCCACTTTTGATTTAATTTTGAACAACGATGAAATATGTCATCCATAATGGGAGAATTGGCTGGAGTGATTTTCCAGTAATTAAAAAAAAAAGTATGGAATCTGGGTCAGTCTTCCAGCAAAAGACCCAATATAAATTGATTTAGAGAGAGTCTAATCCATGCAATATATGATTTCAGTTCATTATCTGATTCCTGAGATGTTGGAGGACCTGAGGATCTTGTTCTCATTATCTGGACGGATGGCCAGTAATCCACAGTTCCTTGAAAATCAAAGGGTGTATTGTAGCTTCTCCAGCATGGAAATGGACTGGGCATGATTGAAGTGAATGTATAAAACGTCACCAAATTCAATATGCAGGTACTGGAACGAGTGTATTAAATATCCCCCCTCTCTCTTTCCTGTAAGCAATTTCCTTAGTCGCTGTGCCCTTCCCTAGGTCACCCCTGCAGTGATGGCCAAATCCCACTTGCTGCAGCCAGGCAGATAGTCTGTTTGGAGCCAAAAGAATTGTTTTTGAGCTAGAAGGATCATCTTTAACCGCATTAATTGCACTCATTTTCTTAGAACCATCCAAAAGACTGCCCTGATTTCAGCAAGCAGTAGATGTATAAACTTTTTTTCCCCCTCATCTTTACTATGGTAAACTGCCCTTGGCTTCTGGGGTGCTGTCACATGAAGTCTGCAAATATCCAGGCAGCAAGCAACACTATGGCAGGAGACTCATACAATTAAGGTATTTTTGTGGCATCAGGAATTATAATCTTGTTTGAGGCCAGACTGTTCCTTTGTTCCACCTTCAGTAATTTCAACAAAGTAGATTTTGAGATTTTATTGTTTTTAAATTAGAATCTCTTTATTCTTATTTCATTAGAAGAAATTCAACAGATTTGTAATAAAGGATTTGAAATCACACTAATTTAATGGAAACTCTTATCTAATACAGATGCCAGAACTGGTACATGACTAATCAAATACATTAGTGCACAGAAGGGAGATTGCATAGGCTCATTTGTCTTTTTGCCCGTGTTTTTTATTATCTATATTTTACTTTTTTCATTTTCTCTTTACCTTTTCTCTGAGTTTCAATGGGACAAATTCACTTAGTGTTCATTGTAAGAGGGTCCAGGAGTAGATTACATAGTGCTTAATGGATTGTATTTCTGCAAGAGCATTTAAATTATATTTATTAGGAAGTTTAGGCTTACAGAAAATTAATACAACTATCAAAAGTTTAGTAACATCAAATGGATTCCTGGATTCTGGAACTTTTATAGTTCCATATATTAGTATGTATGCCTACCATCCTTATAGACCTAGCAAGTGATATGTCAAAAAAACACATTTGCAGCTTTCTACAGAGTTTTGATTTTACGCTCGATTCACTTAAGATGTTTTAAAAATCAAGAAGTCTTACACAAGTTAATTAGGTCTTTAAAAATGTGAAGTGTAATCAAAGAGTTTTGCTTCATGTCTGGATTTCAGTGCTAGACTATTGGCATCATATTGCATGATTAAGAGTCACTCTCCTAATTTAGCTATTAGGCAATCATTAGCCTGATTACTACATATTGACTGCTGTACTTAGCTCTCAGATCATACTACAGGAGGGAAAAAAAATATACCAACAGAGAGGAATAATTTACCGATGACAGCTTTGCTTAGTAGTTCTCAGAGCTGTTTTGGTTTTTGAAATGTTTTGCCTTTCAGGGTAAATTCTCACCTTGGCGTTCAGAGATATAAGAGCCTGTCAGCTTGCTACAGTAGCCTGTGTGACTGGGGCTGGGTTTCGTGCTCTGAACGAGGTCAAATATTCCCTTTGCATCTCAGGCTCTGAAGGTCTCTCCAAAGTCAGGCTGTGTTTTCATAGTAGGAGATAGCATTTAATTCTGCTCCTGAGACCCAGAAAGCTTGAAAGCCATATTTTTAAACCTATTTAGATTTCCCAATTCCTGCTTTTTCCTCCTATGTCACTGCTTCCTTCATGAAAAATGGGGATGAAGTTAATTTGGTGTGTGTAGCCGAGCTGCAGCGCGAGCCCTCTGGGAAGGGGCTGTCTCCAGCCATATGCTCGAGCAGCGCCTGGCACAGAGGGGACCCAATTTCCTCTGGAGTCTCTGAGGACAGCGGTGACACAGACAGCGTCGACACCAAATCAAAGAGGAATTTTCTGTTCGTGCAAAGTTGCAGTGATGCTGCATGACTTGGCACGTCCAACTCTTCTCTTTCTCCAGGAGTCCCATTTGAGCTATGTGTGAATGGCAGCGAGGGCAGCGTGCCTGTTCCTGCGGGCCCCGGACTGGGGTCCTGCTGCTCCTGCGGTCTTCCCAAGGACGTCTCTTCTGCTGGAGTCTCTATAGCATCTCTTCCCTGTCCGTAAAGTCAAAGCCCACAGAGAGAGAGCACGTGGGAGCCTTTGCTGAACGACAGCAGTGAGTAATCATTAATCTCCCCTTTTTCTGCACACCCGGCTCTGTAAGCTGCTCTGCACTGGTCAAAGCTTCCTCTTGGCTGGTCCTCCTCCACGCTGGCACAGTCACAGCTCATCAAGTTGAGCGTATGCTCTTCCTTCACTGATGGCACCTCTAGGCATAGTCCTGTGATTCTTACATGCCTTAAACCCCTGCCAGAACGAGCCTTAACTGGGCCTAAGGAGGGACCATCAAACCAGAACTCTCATAAGTGTAAAAAAGGTTTCAAGGGAAATCTAGTCAATGCCATGATTTTGCTTTAGGCAAATTTCTCCCTCCTCTGCTTCATGTTGGCATAATGAGGCCTTTGGAAGGTGCATCCTTGGTACGTGGCTCTGTATCAGCTGTGTCAGGACTGCTAGTTGTATGTGGTGGTTGATACCATCATTCTTCCTCAGCTCTGCCCGTGACCACGTTCTGTGCTAGCCAATTTGCTGCTGAAACAGAGCTCCTCATGCCAGGGCTGAGCACGGAAAGCGTCCATCACCCACTGCCTCTGTGCCTGCGCGCACAGCGGAGCGAGTATCGTCCTCAGCAAGTGGCTAATTTAGCGTCACTGTCTGAAAATGGGCTGATGGGGAATAATCAGCAAAGGTTTAAATGATCAGAGACTTAGTTGCTTTTTGAAAGATGAGAAGATGAAACCAAGATTTCCTATGATATTCCATGTGTATTATGCAATGCTAAGTAGCTATACAGACAGCTTATGTTAAATAACAAGAATGCTGGTGGAACCCAGCCCCATCTAATGCATTTTTATTCTCTCGCCAAGTAATCTCAAATTATTTTTCTTGTCAAGATGATTGACAGATCTCGACTGAAGATTCTTTCATTGTTAAAGAATATCTTTTTGTTTTATAATTCCCCAATTAACTGTAAATCCTGCTACTCCTCTCTGTAGAGAACTGACGTCTGCCAGAAGTAACTGCCCACATAAACGCAGACCACTTTGAACATCATCTCACAAACGTTTCTTTTCCATATCAAAAGATACATGTGTCACACAATAAAGTAAATCATTCTAGCTAGAAAGATGAAATTAAGCATAGAAGAACTGATTCAGATAAAATGACAGTTTACCCAAGCTTCCTGGGAATACGCAGCGCAGCCCTGAGCTGCTAGAGCTCGGCTGAGTTCTGCTGCCTTTGAGAACAAGTTTTAGCTGTGTGAACCCTGTTTCTGAAGCATCCCCTCATGGCCTGCCTGAGAAAGCAGCCATCATTTGCTAAATCCTTCCGGTTTATGGAGCTTGTGGATTAGGGCTGCTGGTTGCTAACTGTTGCATATTCTTACACCTGAGTCCTGAAGCGTCTCCTTTTTTTCTATTCCTTTCTCCATATCTTCAGCCCTCTGCTGCTCCAGCACTCCCGGTGGGGTTGTCCCTCCAGACCCAGCATTTATAGCTTCAGAGAAGGTGTGTGCCGAAGGGGAAAGGTGAGCAGAAGCGCCCAGTCTTGGAGGAAACGTTGGAGCGGGACGGGGCTTCGTGGCTGGGCGCGGGAGGCGCTGCCGAGCGGCTGCCCGCGGGAGCAGCAGACGGGGCAGCTTTTGTGGATCCCTTGCAGCCCCAGACCTCGTGCTTCTCCAAGCCCTGCTCCAGCTAGGGCTGTTCTTGTGACAGGAGGTGACCTGTCTGAGCCCAGAAAACAGGACCAGTCTTGGTTTTCTAGGCTTTCAGCAGTGTAAAAGGTTTAGCTCAGCTTTGGACAAGTTTCTGAGCTTAAGCTTTTGTGGAGCATGAATCTTTTTTCTACTCACGTCAATGTGTTTTGAATCAGACCCCTTGCTGGGGTGGGCAGACTCTTTTGATATATTAGCCTGTTGCTGATTAAATGTATATTTCACTTTTTAATTTTCATTTTTCGGGGTAGCCATTGCTCTAATGGACACCCATTTAGCCATCGCTATAGATCAAAAAAGCTATCGGGCCTGGGCGGTGGAGCGCGGGGGCCGCTGCGGGGCAAAGCGGGAGCGCGAAGCCAAGCACCGCCGCAGCCAGGGCGGGTTTTATTTTATTTTATTTTATTTTATTTTATTTTATTTTATTTTATTTTACTTTACTTTACTTTACTTTACTTTACTTTACTTTACTTTATTTTATTGTATTTCATTTTATTTTATCTTCCAGTGCTGCTTTGCACACAGCACACACAATGTCATTTTACTTTAAGAAATTAACTACATTTCCTTGATGGCTCACTTTCTTATTAGGTCACATTTGGCATAACTTTTCAGGGCTACTTCTAATTATTCGTATAAAAGCATCTTACGTATGAGGATGGCCCATTTTCCACTAATTTCTCAACCCTGTTTTTCTTTTTTAAATGGCATATGACCAGCTACTAGTGTAAAAGAAAAGAAAGGAGGGTGAATAAAAGGATAAGAAAAGTGAAAGAACTCTGCTGTACGACTGAAACGGATAATTATGCTCTTCTAAGCACATCGCCAGAGCCCAGCTGGCACAATTAAAGAAATAGCTGATCAGTTCCAGTTATTGATTCTGCTAACATGTTTGTTCACGGTTGCTTCTTGTCTAATTAGTTTTTTCTGCTTTCTTAGTCTGAAAGCATACCTTTTCAGTCAAATCTGTTTTCAGGCATCAGATAGCAATGCTTTATTTAGAGCACTTGCTAGCTGCTTATTTAATGCAACAGTACTTCGGTTCACTTATTTTGTTTTTTACTTTTTTAACCCAATATGGGACAGATTCTGTCTCCGGAGCCTGGCGTAATGTGAAACCTAAGACGATGCATTGCAGCAGTGAAGTGAACAGGTCTGAAAATCAGGGTTGGGGGATGTCTCAAGAGCACCTTAAAACATGGCGATACTTCTTACGGGTGTGAGAAGTTACTGGCAGTATTTGCCAGCTACAGAAGAGCGGAGGGTGAGGACTGTCCTTGCATTTTGGTTGTGCAAATGGGCAGTTTTAACTGCTAGGAGAAACTTCTTGTTCTGTTCTGATTCTTTTCTTCCTCTGTCAAACCAGTGCCCGTGCAGAAAATTCTACTTTGACAAAATGGCTCTTACCCACAAAATGAGGACTGGAGAAAGAAAAGAGGATGCGAATATGTTGGGAATCCAAGTGTCCCTTTTTTGTAATTCCTGAAGTGCAAATTTGTAGCTGTAAAATGCTTCTGGTTGCAACTGTGTATTTTATGTAAAAATGAAGAGGACTGATATATCAAATGAAAATAATTCTTCTCCCCCAGCATCATGCCCCATGTGAAAACATTTAAATGCAGCTTTTGGCCCTGAACAAAAACAGAACACAAACTGTTGTCAGATCAGCAACAACAAAGCAGAAGAAAATGTGAACTGTTTTGCAAGGCAGAAAATCATTTTTATAACCAGCTCTAGTTCTAGTGTTCCTTTGTGCTGTAAAGCAGCTATCACACTGTACCTCAAACACGAATGCACAGATAGAGCTTTCTGTGTTTCACTAAAGAGTAAGCAGATCTCTGCATCTGAGTAACTTTTATCTTATGTTTAAAAACGCCCAACAAGGAGGCGCGTGCTGCAGCCTCCATGACACAACGTGTGCTCCCGCACGCGTCAGTGAACACAAGGAGTCCGGAACGGATGGGAGTCTGCAGGAGTTAAAGGTGCAGAACACAGAAAATGAGACATAACTTTAAAAATTCCATAACTTAAAAAAATGTTATTCAGGTAAAGATTTCTTCAAAAAAGAGAATTGCTTATTGCTTTGTCCAAAGTAGCATGTTTTTTGGACTGAGAGATTAAAAATGGCTTTTACATGGCTTAGAATTGTAATGTTCTTACGATTTTGGGAGGATTATTAAATCTGTACAAATACAGGCTACTATTACCTGTTTTCAACACCCGAAGGTGTACTGTGTTTTAGATATTGCAATAGTCTTTGCCTTCATTATCAACACCCATTTCCTGATTTCCCATTTTCTGAAACGAAGCAGCATGTCAGCTATTAACAGGTAAAGGCTACAGCCCACAGCCTGGTTCTCCTTCTAGGGGCATCCAGTGAAAACGTCCCAAAGGTTTTGACACACGTGGACTATGCCACCTCTTCCTGGCTAGCATATTCAGCACAGTTTAATCCCAAATCCTCATGCCCATGACTCCACCACCAGGTGTGTGGGATTGATTCCTTGCTCTCGCAGATGGAGCAGGTGTTGGGGAGAGGTGGGAGGGAGGAAGAGGCATTAAATGTGCCTGGGGCAGGCACCAGGAAAGCCTTGGGCAGTGCTGCAATGTACTCATGGAGGAGAGGGACTGAGAGGTGACCTGGACACTGTCCTGAGCTGCAGAGGCCAGTGGAGGTAACAGACTCAACCTGTGCGTCTCTCTGCTGAACAGCGGTGGGTGCAGAGCATGGGGCAGCGTTGCCCGCGGTTTCCCTGTGGCCGGTTGTGGCTCAGCCCTAGGGAGGGCTTGTCAAGGAAGGCTTTGCTGCCACATCCCTGGATTTGAGGAATCCCAGGGTCACTTTTGTGTGGGGTGGATGGGAGCAAGCAGGGTCACTGCTTCCCTCAGTCGTGGCTCCCTGGCTGCAGAAGCCTGCCGGGATGAGCGGGGCAGGTGGTGCCAGGGCTTGGCCGGCCGGCGCGCGCTCTGCCGGGGCCGGTCTTGCTGCCCCACACAGATGCAGGGCTCTCGAGGTGCCATATTGAGGGCCCGCCTCATTGTGGTGAAGCTGTCTCCTCTTCCCTCCGTAAAAAAAGATGTAAATGGGAAGGGAACTCTGTGCATTTATATTGAAACGCTGAAGTGGCGGCGCTCCCTATTCAAATGCCCTGCGCTCTATTGTCACACAACCAGAGCAGAAAGAGGCCATTATGCTCGGCAAAAATGTATTTTCCTTGCTCATTTTCCTGGAAACAAAACCTGGAAGCCCTAGTGGCGCAAAACTCACCAAATGGTCTTGATAAAGAGGGAGAAATTGCACATGGTACCAGATCACCAGCCTTGTCAGAGAGGGAAGGAATAAAGCTCCAAAATATGGCAACAGATGCCTGTGTGAAATGGGGAGATTGCCTTTGTGGCAACACAGAGCAGTTTACCAATAAGGCTTGGTCTGGCTGTTATAGTTGTGTTCAATAGCAATGACAGCTGTCAAGAAGCTCGGGGACTCTCTGCGATGCCTTCAACATTTTAATCACTCCAGCAAAGACACAGAAAAACTGTTCGTGTTTCGAGTGCCTTTATTGCGTATGATATTTAAAAGGAATTGGTAATTGTTATTTACCTAAAAATTAGAAGGAGCTTTTGGTTGTTGCAATACAGCTCTCATTTCTGTAAGCAGAGAGGACAGGTTCTCTTGCATTCTAATTTGGAGGAGTTAATTGGTGATTTATCTAGCCCCTTTTACCACCGAGCTCTCAATCCTCAGATGATGAACTATTTTTCCCCAAGAAGCTAAACTGACATATTTTAATATTCCATTAACTTTACAGTTTTACTATAACATTGCATCTTGAGACACTGGGGCACTTTGATTCAAACTACAGGAAATTAATTTTCTCTCTTTTATTATACCACCAGTAACAGTTTTAAAAAAGAAACTTTAAAACTACTGATGACATGAGTTTAATATGTAAAAATGACAGGAAGAATTATGAATTTTATTTCCATAAGAGAAGGAAAGGGTGGGGGTAATTATAGTGCTGAACCATTGTATTCAATGTGGAATTAAGATACTTTTCTGAGACATCAAATTCTTGTGGAGAAGAAACGATCATGAGGTAAATCTTTGCAGTTGAAAGGCAGTAACAATTTTTAACCCCTTTAGTTGCAGACAAAATATTGTGATTGACTATTTCTGCAAAACAGAAAAAAAATCACCAAATTTGGTATTGAGAAGCTTGAACTTTTTTACCGGATCTAAGATGACCACAACTCTTCCTGGAGAGAAATATATAGAGAGCTGCTTCACCTAGTTTTTTATTCCATTTTGAGTGAATTTGGTTTCTTGGTAATATTTTATTATGGCAACATCTCAAGTTATGCTGAAATTCTTGCAGTTTATGACAGTGTATACATGTATGTTTTAGAGATTAATATATAGATGAGTATAGACTATAGATTGATCTATGTTATACAGCTGTATATACATTTTAAGAGTAACCTGCATCTCCCAGAGCAGGGACACGGAGCGGAGAGTGGTTAAAACGCCTCGAGTTGTCAGAACAGGCTGTTTCTCAGCAGAGCGAAGGGCGGAGTGGTGGTGAGCGCTGCGTCGCTGCCCTGCGCAGCAGAGGTGCTCGGAGCGGGCGATGCCACCAGTGTCCATCCCAGCACCCGTGCGTGTGCCTGGTCGCTTTCTAGCCCGAGTACCCTGATAACCAAATAGCTCATTCTCCTGACCACAGGAAACGTAGCCCAGGGTTTTACAGCCTCATTACGTTGTCTCAAGGCTCCCTATCTGTAATTGTGGGACCTGTCACAGGCAGATTAGAAGAGGGTTCCAGGCAGGCGCCCGGTGCCGCGTGAGGCTCCTGGCAGCAGGCGACCGGGAGCTGCCACCCTGCAGGGCCGGGCAGCGGGCAGGCCGCATGCTGCGGGGCCGACGGCAGAGCCCTCATGCGAGCGGAGCGGATTAAATGTGGGGATTTCTCTCACATTAAATGTCAACTGAAAGGCATCTCCCACAGAATATGGCGTTGGGTTGAGACACCTCTGGGGGCTGCCTGTCGCTGAGGCAAAGCGCGACGCGGCCGCTCCGCCATGCGCTGCATGCGCTGAGGAGGCACCTCAGGGAAAGGGCAGGGGTTCCAGCACCTGAAAATGGCAGTTGTAGAGAATTTGCTGGTTGTGGTTTAAAAAGATGATGCCTGGAAGTGCTCTTCCACAAAAAGAAGGTAGAATTTCCAAGGGAAGCAGGAGATGTATCCTGTCTCTTCTGAGGAGGATGAGCTGAGGTCCGTGGTCAAGCAAGTCCCACTTGTTCCATGTAGCTGAATTCGATGCAAATACAGATTGAAATTACTTGGAGCTTCTCTCCTTTATTTTTCAAAATAGTAATATTCTAATAATAATTTAGCTTCTTAGTTTTATCCTAATGACATTTTTGTCCACCATGTTAATCCTTTCTTCTGAGGAACTTATTTTTTCTGTTTATGCATAGTTAAAAAGATGAAGTACAGATTTTATTTGTGCTTTCTATGGCACCTGCATTGGATTAGGGATGACCAGGAAGTTACACATTTTGCCAGGCCTGTTTTCACAGGGTTTTTAACAAGTGCAGGCTGCACCTCCAAATCCACGTGTGAAGGATTAGTCACACAGAGA
>NW_010582343.1:136450-151642 GCF_000705375.1 Tinamus guttatus | reverse complement strand
TGCAAATGTGCATATTTTGTAAGATTTTTGATAGGAGTAACATGAAGTGTTTATCTTTAGAATTTATACTTCCGTTTATCTTTAGAATTTATACGGTTGATCTAACTGATTTTACTACTGAGCATTGGTGTTGCAATATCATACTTTCCCAAGTGCGTTTAGTCAATCAGTATTCCCTCATTGTAAGTTGAATCTCATAATAAACTCTGTGGTTCACTTGCTGTTGTTAGCAAGGCAGAACCAGATATTCTAAAAGAAAGTACAACTGTTTTAGAAATAAAAATGTATGCGGTAAACTACCCAGAGTGGAAGACTCTTCTAAATTCTTCTGTTGGTACCAATTCTATACCTCATGCCTAAGAATTTTGTTAAGTTAGTCCAGTATCAGATTTTCAAATAGGTATGGTGCTTGTCTCATATGCTTTAACCTTATGAAGTTGAGGTATATGCTTTTCTTTCTCCTACCCATCTCAAATAAATCTACAAAATTAAAATTTGCTAGGATAATTAGGAGCATCTATAAATTCAACTTATATGAAAAAAGAATCTGCCATTCTCAACTGAAGATTTTTTTTTCCTTCATTAGTATGTTTAAAAAGGAAGCTTACGTGAAATGTTTTTATTCTGCCTAGTAACCTTGGAATGGATGTGTGGGATTCAGAAGAAGATATTATTCCCCCGCCACATGCAGTGGAAGGACCTTTAGAACGGTTCCCAGATGAAGATTTTCAAGGGTAATAGGCTGAAACACGGAATTAGAAGTCAAAAAAAAAGAAAAAAACACATAGTGGGAAAGATAAGTTTCTTACAGCACGCTATTATTTTTACTATCAATTTGCTATAATGTTACAGAAGAATCTGCTGATTTTGAGTGCATTGGGGATGATGTTTTGAAAGACTGAAAGTACTATAAATATTTCAGCTTAAAAGAATTTTTATGAATATAGGCTATTTGTGCAAAATATATCTACAGCAATGAAAAGATAAAAGAATGTCTGCTATTAGAAGTCCATAAGTGATTAGATTCACTATGGAAAATCCTACAGTTCAAAGGTTCTTTTTCTTTAATTTGCTATATTTCACCCATCGTATATTCTTCTAGAGTAGTTTCTAGAGTAGTTTCTAGAGTAATTTTTTTTAATAATTACTTCGGAATCATTTAGGTTTAGAAGTTTAGCCTTTTTGCCTTTGTTTTTTTTGAACTGGTACTGTGGAACTACAATTTAATGTTTGTCACAGTTTCTACTGTGGCACTTTTTGAAAACTTCGTAATCTTACTGGACTGTTTGGATTCTTTGGTACCAATATATTTTACTTACTATATCTTTCAATTCTTAGTTAAAAAGCTTGTTTTTATTAATAACATGTGACACTTACAAGTATAGATGGTCTATTTAAGATGGAAAATTCTTTACAGGTCTGGAAAAAGATTAAGAATTTATGATGACCACTCACACAGTGATTTGCAAGGACAGATACAGTTGAGAGATTTTGATTTCATTAATAAGGGACCTGGACAAAGACGAAGACCATTTCATGATCGCCAGTCTCAGGATGATTTACGAGCACCAATGCAGATGAGAAACTGGGACTACAATAGGGGACCGGGACAGGGGCGAAGACCCTTTCCTGATCGTCAGCTTTATGATGATTACCAAGACGACATGCAGCTCAAGGACCTAGACTTCAGTAACAAGGGCCCTGGACAACGACTGAGATCTTTTCATGGTCACCAGCTTCATGATGATTTACAGGCAGAGAGACAGTCAAGGGACTTTGAATTTAATAGGGGCCGGGGACAAAGGCAGAGATCTTTTCCTGATCATCCACCTCACAGGGATTTGCAGGAAGATGTGCCATCAAAGGATTATGATTTTAGTAGCAGGGGCCGTGGTCAGAGGCGAAGACCCTTCCATGACCACCAGTCTCATGATGAATTTCAGAACCGGATGCAGTTAAAAGAGGTAGATTTTGTCAGCAAAGGTCCTGGCCAAAGACTGAGGCCCTTCCACGACTATCAGTCCCATGATGACTTACAGCCACAGATGCAAGAGGGAGATTTTGAATTTGTAAACAGGGGTCGTGGTCAGAGATTGAGACCTTTTCATGATCACCAAACTCGCAATGACTTACAAACAGAGATGCAACTAAAAGATTATGATAATAAAGGTCCTGGACCAAGACACAGATCTTTCCATGACCAAAAGTCCTATGATGACTTACAGGAACAGACTCCATTAAATGATTTTGATTACCCTAATAAAGGGCACGGACAAAGGCTGAGATCTTTTCATAATCATCCAGCTCATGATGACTTGCCGCATGAATGGTGTTCAGACAGGTAAAGTATCTTCGGCTGTAAGATGACAGTTAGAGAATAAAAGTGTAGTCTTCAGCATTTTTTAGTTTTAGATGAAGGTGAGCTTCAAATTTGAAGTTTAACTTAAAAGTGCTGAGGATTACTCTTTTTGAATATATTAATTTGAAAAAATTATCTTTTTCAGATCATATCTGAATGATCAATTAACTTTTTGAATTTTGATTTATGAAAGGATTTGACCTATGATGGAGTGCTGCAGACAGCATTTCTTATTTAGAAGGTTGAGTTTCTTTAATTTAAGCATATGGTTTTTTTTCTTTACCTCTTTAGCATTACCTTGAAACAAAACTCCCTGTCCCACTTGGTTGTATAGAGAAACTCACATTTTAAAAGCAATCTTCAGGACAGAGGCAGCCAAACTGTGATAAACCATAATGCCACATGGAAGTTTGAATTTCACTTATTGCATAAATTAATCACTTGTTAACTTTTTGAACTAGCTTTTCATATTCTCTAAAATATTTACATCACTTATTAATAAACCTATTGGACTAGTACTACATTTCCAACATAAACTTTCAAGATACTTTCTGTAATTCAGAAAACAACAAGATGTTTTAGATACCGGGCTAGTAAAGTCTCATTCAATTTATTTCATACTATTGAAGGATTATTATATCATTATACTAAGGCTTACTATTTTGAGGTACTACACTAATACTTAGATTTTTATTATTAAAATTTTAAGTAATTATTAAGTTTTTTCATCTCATAATTAGCATATTTATGGCTTTTAACAGTTTCCAACTATTTATACTCTTCTTAACATGTGATTCTTTTCATTATTTTCAGAAGTCAGTCTTTTTCATCCCATGAAAATGTACCAGAATCTCCTTTCTCCTCATCCCCTTCACTTCACAGAGATTATGGGCCTGATAATGATGACTTTAACAGAAGTTACAGGTAAATACCAGGTTTCATATGTTAGTTTACTCACCTTTGCACCATTGTTCCTCTAGTATAGCAGCTATAAAATACATAAATGAACTGTACAGTCTAAAAAGTAGTGTTCATATTTTTTGCTTAAGCACAATTTGAAGCCTTATATCTGAACACTGACCTGTTAGTGATTAAACTTTGGTCCATCTATAGTAGGTCTGCCTGTCTTCAGGATGTTGATGTCATTGTGGCTGAAGTCATTGGCATGGCAAGTGTGTTTCAAGCTAAATTACTAAAAATGTAAAAACCTCTTGTTATTTAACTCTTAACAATACCTGCGACTACCTAATTGGAGTGTATAGAGAAGAGAGCACCAGACACCTCTTAAGCATGCACGGCGACATGACAAGGGGCAGCAGACACAAGTTAGAACATGAGAAACTGGGGTTAGATACATAAGGAATAATTTAAATGCAAGGATGGTCAGACACTGCAACTGGTTGCCCAGAGACATGACCCTGAGCTATCTTATCTATTTGGACTTAATTTGAGCAGGTGGTTGAATAGTTACTTCTAGAGATTCTTTCCAACCTAAATTAATTTATGGTTCTGTGAAGGAAAAGATTTTTAAAATTATAAAGTTTGTTCTGAATTGGTTTTATACAGCATTTATTTTACAAAATAAGTAAGGTACTTGCGAGTAAAGAGAATCCAAAACAAAAAGTATACACACAGCTGATGTATCAATCTTCCATATATATTTTGTAGGCATACTGCAGAAGATTCAATTAAAATAATTTGAGATACACTTCTAAAACTTCCAAAGTGTATTGTTGCCTATTGAAACTGTGTAGCAGACAGCTACTGTTGTGTATTCTTCACAAGAATGAAAACATGGGCTCAGGAGCAGAAATGATCCCTAAGTAAAGAAAGTCTTGGTAAATAGGGAACTTTAATTAGAAACAACTCTTGGAAGAAAGCGCTTTCTAATAGAATTACCTAATGTAAAGAGTTGTAACACTAATCACTAGCAAGTAAAAGGAAATATAAATATGGTGGTAGTATCTAGAAGACAGCATTTATAGGATGTAAAAAATAAGAACGATGAACTGAATTTTTGTTCTTTTAAAGTTATACAAATTTAATTTCTAATGGTGGCCACCAATAATAAATCAACTATTTTTTCCCATGTATTTAATCGCTAATATTTGTTCTCATTACAGTAATCGACCAAGTTGTCCAGAAGACAATAGGAGAATGCATCCTTCAGATGAATTTAATAGAGGAAAAAACAGATTTGCACCATATTCTTCCCATACAATGCATCCATCTTCCTCTGTGCACCAGGAAGATGGTTCAATAGACTACAAAAGAAAAGCTTTTCAAGGTGAAACTGCAAGAGAGATGGAACAGGGCAAAAGGTTACCAGTTGTGACGGTTGATTACAATTATGGCTTGCCATTAGATTATGGACCCGAAGAGGACGAGAGGACACATTATGATTTACCTCCACGAGATCGCTACAGCTGGAACTGAATGAAAAGGACAGTCTTTGCTCAGCTTAGACTTACAGTTACCCATTTTACTTCCTATGTGGACCATTTTTTTAAAAAAACAAATTAGAAAAGTGCAAATTTCAATAGCAGAGAAATTCTCTCTATTGTAAGATTAGCTTCTACTGGTGTTTGGTTCTAAAATTTATTAGGATGCTTTTGTTAAGTGTAGTTGGAGACAATGTCTCAGTACCTATGGAATGAAAGTAGTCCTTCTTTTTAGCAGAATTGGAAAGCTATACGTTAACACAAACAACTTCCTGACAGATAGTAATTGTGTCTTTTGAGTTTCTTTAAAATGTATGTATTTCAAGATGCAAAACTTGCAATAAAACACTGCACCATCGGGTGAACTAGCACTGAGATTATAGGAAAACTACTGTGAAATTAATGAAATAGTTATGTCAGCTTCCTCCTTTAACTTGAATTAATTTAGTTTGAATTAATGCCAGCAAAAATGAATGTCTCTGTTGTGAAGCGTTGATTATTTGAAAGAGATCCTTAAAACAGATGCTTTGCCTTTTAATGACAGAGCTTAACGAGATGAAGCTTCAGTTGTTCAGTGGATTGAGTGCACAATTAATAGGTAAGAGTAATTTGTCCCACCACAGTTAAATGAGTTGTATAACATATCCTGTTTTCTCTTTTGATTTTGTTCAAAGTCTGTGGGATCTTTGCAGCTCTGCAATTTAACTCCAGTTTTTCTGTACCATCAACTGAAAAGGCTTAATCTCAAGCTTTTTCCATAGCAGATTTTTCCCCGCAGATCACTAAGAACTTTGAACCAAGTCGTTTTCAACTATTCTAAATGTCAAACCTGCTTTTCAGTAACCTGAATATCCTATTCTGACTCTGTTTCTTCCTGATCTCATAGACAATACATGTTTCAGAATAGTCCTATAGAGTTGAATTTCACAGTTTTCTCTGCAACTCACCAGAATGAGGTTGCTCACATTATGAGCTTTTTTATCTCAGTTAGCCAGGATTTTGCCCGCAGGGTAAGTGCATTTGCTTCCCTGCTTGTTGGTCGGATCTGTCTCCTTCTGTAGTGTTTACTACTAGCTTTTGGTTACAGTGGAGTAATTTAATCAGAGTAGAAAATAACATCTGGTAAATTACATTTAGATTCATGCATTGGAACAGTCTCCTCTGTAGTGCAACTTCAGGGGATCTCCAGAAAGAAATGCAACAAACAGTGACTAAATTCATGCCAGCAAGTGCCTCCCATTTTGTGCAAAACCAAATCTTAATTCATAGGACAGAAAACAGTATTAACAGAATGCCCAGGTAAATGACAAATTCTATAATTTTGATAATTTCTGCCTGTTAAGTCAATTAATATACTTTTAAAGGGATATCATTGTGAATAGAGATAAAACTAGACCAAGACATTAAAAATAACAATTAAAATTAGTATTTCAAGACAGGATATGCAAGGCCATATGCAGTTAGGAAAGTGCTTGAAAAGCACCATAGCTGGAAAGCAAAAAGCAAGAGGGTGTAAGTATGCATTAGCAACTGCAGTAATAAGAGGTCATATCCAGAACAAATGGACTTTTCCTGGCTTTTAATTAGCAGCATGAAAGCTAGATTTCTGAATTCCTGGTTCTGTGTCTACTAAATAAACACTAGAATTTCAAAAGTGTAGAACATCTAGGAACTCCTGTTCATTTGTATCCCACTCAAAAAGCTCCAGGAATTAAAGAATTCTGTGAATACAGATTCAGAATGCAAATGCCTCATGGCCTTTGCTTAGGCTTTGATCACTTTATACCATAAATAGTTCCCTCTCACATCAGCTTGTCAATTTTATTTCCTATTCTATCTCTGATTGTGAGAATGGTGCAGGCTCATTCACGTGGTCTCAGGAATTAAAATTCTCTAGATAGAAACCAGATTTGGAACTTAGCACTAAATGTTAAGAAAGAGTAGCATATTGCTTGCTCTTTTTTTAATAATGAGGGACATACTAAGAATTATTTATGTATGCTCTATTTGGATGCAAAAATGATTTGCAACTCAGGCTACTATATTACATTATTTAAAAAAAAAAAAAGTATTCTCCAGCAGAGAGCTAAGAATTAAGGACTGACACTACAGCTGTCTTTGTTTTGTTTTTACATTACCTAAGCAGTGTGCATAAAATGAATAAAGACCAAGCATTTGTGAAAATTTAAATCCAAACGATGCTCCTGGGCTTTCATATTTTGGATTTAAGGTCTGAATCATGTTTATAGAATTGAAATGACCCTACACTCAAGCCTCCATTATCTCAGTTGGTGGTGCTCAGGATGCTCCAGGTATCTGAAACCTGCGGCCCTGGAGGGCTCTGTGCCGTTGGAGCACTGCCCTGCGGAGCCGGGTCGGCTCCAGCAATGCTCATTTATTTCTATTTCTAGTGGGAGCGGCCATCAGCTCTGGCTCCGGTCTTGCAGGTGGGTTGAGGGCTTTCATACTGCTCTAGGTTTGCAGCCTGGAAGTTCCACTACAGTGAGGAGTAATTGCAAAGAGCCACCTCAAGCCCAAGGCTAAATAAGCTTTTCCAAGCTCCATTTATGTTACTAAATTGAAGCTATCTGGAACTGCTCCCTAGCACTCAGGACAGCTGACATGGAGTGAGCTTCGTCCGGGTTAGGCTGCAGCAGGCAGCTGCCATTTGGGGATGTTCCCTGGCACGTCTGGCATCTCCCAAAGCAGGCCAGGCTTGTTAGGGAGAGTGGTGGCAGCCACACTAAAGCCTTCCAACAGTTTGCAAGGATTCCTTAGCTGGGAATACTCCATGATTAGCAAGAGTGCCAAGACATCCTGGTGAATGGAATTTCTAGATGGCTGCTAACGTAGCCACTACATCTGCAACTACCTCCCAGCACCCTGAGCAGAGTTCAGCACCAGAACTGCACGCACGTCCTGCTGCTCTCTCTGAGGAAACCTTGGAGAAAAAGAGATGCAGAAAACCCAGAGGTAGCTGTTAGGCGACCTGAAAAAATAGTTGTTTTAAGATGTGAAACTAGGTATCCAAACATACAGATACCTCAAAAGCTTAGTGATTTGGAATCTGCTCAATCCTTTGGAAAGAAGGAATGAACCCCCATCTGGGATTTCAACAAGGGCATATGAAACCCTGACTGTTGCAAACAGCAGTTTGTCCAAGCTGTGTGTACATAGAAAGAGTAATAACACCACACTGTTATCAACAACTAACCTCTCTGAACAGGCTTTTATTCACTTCACTTGTCAGTGGACAACATTTTACTGTTCCATGTGGACAGAAAAAAAAATGCAGATCCCTTTCTTACGGAATCTATAAGGAAAAACAAAAATAGGGACAGAAATCAAACCATGTTAGAAAGGAACCTTGCTGCAGGCTGCAATATCTCTCATTTTTCCTGAAGGTGAAAGACGACAATTAACTGGAGAAGGACAAAAAAAATGTGGAAAGAGGAAAAAAATGAAGAGAAGGAAAATGAAAATATCAGGAGATAGAGTTATTGGTGTGAGGAAAGAAATGTGCAAATCCTATGTGAAAAAAAAAGCTGCTGAAAGATGGCTGGGTGTAAAGGCAGAAACGAGCACACGCTGGAGGAAGAGCTCCTAGTAACGCCTTATCTGGGTCTCATAACCTGTGTCTATGTAAGGACCATGCTGATGTAAATAACAGTTATCGAAAGAATACAGGAGCACTCTGACCTCTATCTTGCAATAAATTCATGTGGGAACTTAAAACTAATTACAGCTTCCCCTTGAGCTTTAAATCTAGTTGGTGTGTAGCATAATATCCTGAAGATATTCTCTCCAGAATCTGACCAGCATTTCAAACAAGCAAATAAGAAACTGCTCCACCAACTGCTTCTGTTTCACATGTGGAGATCAATCCATGTTATGCCAGGATTTCAGGAATCCTATCATTTGAGGAATTTGTGGATTGAATCCAACTTGTTTCTTACAAATACATGCATGATATTGCACACTTTCAGGGGCATAATCAAAATAGACCATAATGTTGCTCCTACTAGAGTCATAGCATAAAACTTGCAGTTATAAAATAGTGAAACAAAGTAAAATATACAAATTTGAGGTAAATCCTTTCACAATAATCACAGTAAGCAAGCCAGTACAGACTCATACTGTAAGCAGAAATACAACATATGCTCATAATTAAATGTTCCATAAAGGAAGATGAAAGACCTCCAAGACAAATATATTTTAAAGTTGACACAGATGAAGATGATTCTCATGCAATTCTTTAAATGACCCTTTAAATGATCCTTTTAGCAGAGGAGCTTTTATTTTGAAAGAAATATTACTAAGCAAAATTAACCCATCCTTAAGAGATGAGAGTACAAGCTGCTATTGATATCTGGGAATCAAATGTCAGTGCATTTATGGAAGGCTTGCAGATGTACACAGGATATACAAAAAAAAAATACAAACTGTTGTAGCAAAATGAATGCTAGAGCTGATTCACCCTTGTCTATAGGTCTCAGACAAAATAGGAAGAGCACCATATTCTAGTAGCTGCAACACAGAGGAACTATTTAACAACAAAGGTAAATTCTGACTTTCAAAAGTTACATAGCAGAAGATTTCAATAGGCCTACAACATATTCTGAGAAACAGTAGTTCAATTTGATTTACAAACTAAAAGAAAAACAAATTGATTTCTACCATTTAATATAATAGTTTTAATAAAATTCAGAGAGAACAAAGCATATGTTCTCATAACTTGTTTTTAAATCTAATTTAAGCTCAGTAATTATACTAGAGCTTGTGATGAAGGCCACAGATAAGCCTTCTTTTTTATCTTTATAATGCAACAGCTTTTGGAAAGAGCTGGACTAGATGTGAACCTTCTGGTCCTGTTTATTCAGCATTATAGTGTGTTTCCACATCCTTATGTCCCCAATGACAAAGGTGCTTTTCTATTTATACTGTTTCTATTCAGTTTGTGCACACTGGAACTACACACTACAGTCTTTTTATTGCACAGGGGAATGTCCCTCTTGCCCTAGCTCATGAACACAGAACAATTTGACTAGCGAAATTAAATAAAAATCTTTATAGCCACACAAGCTTAAATAAGAACTTAATAAAAATTATTTATGGTATAACTAAAAATAAAGAGAATAGAAATATCTTTCTGATATCATTTGTTCCTACTCAAATTATTTTCTTGCTGTACTTTTCCACAGGCCTGTAAATCTGTACCTATAGATCTACAGAACAAGTTTGACTTCATTATTTCCATTCTTTTTGTTTCCCACTGTGGTTCATTTTTGTCCGTTACCTTGATCCCTCCCCCTCCCCCCCCAAAAAAAAAACTGATAACTAAGGAGCTTTTCTCCCCCCTTTTTTTCTGTAAATGAAATATTGCATTTGTTTTTATATACATGAATGTATAACATATAAGTGTATATATATATGTGTACATGCAATTTTCCATATGTATATATAATTCTTTCCATAGTCAGTGAGAAATGTGATATAAAGGTACAGTTATCCATAGGAGTCACTATTATCAACCTCATAGTAGTTCAGAGTTTATAAGCCACCTTTAGTGAATGGACATATGCTTTAGTCACCTTTTTAACACACAAAAAGTGTGTAGTTACTAATAAAATTATTCAAAAGGAAGTAAAAAGGAGGAGTTGGTAAATGTAAAACATAAGAACTCCATGAAATGTATAATTGACACCATTTCCTAGAAAGAACTGCAGGAACAATAAACTGCTCAGACCTAAGACCTATGGGCTAAGAATAATAGTAATGTAAAAGACACATCTGTATCTAGCATAAAATAGGAAGAAAAATTAGAGCTGAGCTGGAAAATAAAAACTTTGATATCATGGAACTAAACACTAGAGAAGTAACAGACTATGGTGAACAAAGGCATGGTTATGATTAATAGTACAAAATATTATTTTATATATAAATGCAAATGGATATATTTGTTTTTATATATGTACACATATACAAAACAGGAGCCCTAAAAAACAGAATAGGTAAGAAGTTTGTCAATGAGAAAGGACTTCATTATGAAAGATTCTATGACAAAATATCTTTTTTAAGACTACTAATATAGGAGGAAAAAGTAGATGAGGTAGCTTAATAGACAAGGTAGTAATGGAAACAGCTGAATATTTAGGAATATGCAATGAGACCGGCTAGATGATAGAGAGGGACAAGGAGCCACTTCTGGCAGAGCTCATTGAACCCAGTGAGACAGAATCCCTGGGAACAGATGACAAAAGAGAAGCACAAGTTTGTGCTCTCCACTTACTCTCATGGTATCATGAGCCTCTTCAGGAAAGTTATACTGAATGTACTACAGTGAATAAGGTCAGAGGTAAGCAGATTTAATGAAACAAATATAGCAACTCCAGGGACATTTAGTTGGTGGTGATTTTAACCTCTCTGCTCCTTGAGAGACTGCTCCAAGATACAAAGAAATTGGAGCCCAAGAAACACTTCACAGATATTACTAACCTTGTGCTGCAGGTGACAGTGGCTTCTTTCTAATGTGTCTCAGTTTTTCACTGATGCCTCCGGAGTCGGTCTTTGCACTACGGGCGCTATCAGTCAGCATTCAGTCCTGATTATGGGGAGCAACTCTCAAGGCAGACCATATAAAAGTTGTCACTTTTAAAGGAGTCTTCTGAGACAGATACAAAGCTCATGAAAACGTCCTTGGGGTAAAAATGAGACCATTTAAACCATGGCATTTGGTACGGAAACTCATGAAACCTACGTGACTAAAGATAAATAATCCATTGAACAAAAAAATAGTAAAATAACAAGAAAAGTATGAACTAAGTAGCAAGAGACAAGATTATTCAAGAAAAATATCCATCAGCAATCCAATTTTTGTGACACCAGTAAAAAAGGGTCTAAGCTACAACATGTAAAATGTAAAATAAAAAACAGGTTTGAGAAAATCTTGAAAAGCAAACAGTTAAATGCATGAAAATAAACCAGAATTTTTAAGTATGCCAGAATAGTTTATGAGATAATTGGTTAGTTTGCAGACCTCCAAATAGAAGGCATAATTAAGAAACAGCATGTTGCAGAGAAACTGAACAGCCTACCTGCATCAGCCTATAATGAAAACATTTATCTCTGAACAATTTTTTCCATGCAACAATTTCTTCCAATAAAGATAAAATAATGCCAGTGATTAAGATACCAGCCAAGGAGATGTCTGAACAATCTGCTAAGCAGGGACAAGCTCCTAAGACTAGATGAGATTTCCAAAGGGTTTAAAAGTGAAATAAGAGAGCCACTTGACTACATGCATGCTGCTACAAAAACCCATCTGTTATTCCAGACTGGCAGTATAAAGTGTCACACCTACTATTAAAAAAGAGGTTGGCATGATCCTAAGTAATACAAACCTGCAAACTTTCAGGACAAGAAAATTCTAATAGAATAATTTCTGATAGAAAACTCTGCCTCTGTCATCTATTATTTGCACAGCTGTAGCACTTGAAGGTTGCACCATTTTTTCTTAGGCTCTGTAGGCACACAAAACAAAGTTTCAGGGGCTACGAATCTGCAGGCTGAGTAATAAGAGTTCATAGAAGGAGGAACTCAGAATAAAAACAACTGAGATCTGTGCAAGAGGTAACAATCATAAAGCAACTTTTAATTTAATTTAGTTTTTATTTAATTTAGGAGCAGGTTCGAGGGAGCATACTAGCACACAGCATGGAGGAGTCTTCTAATATATGCAAAAAGGAATTGATTGTGTAGATATGCCTTTGAAAAATGACTCAAAAACAAATATGCAAAGATGATTGACTTATGGAGCAGGTCAACAGATGAGGACATAAAGAAGCAGCAGTTTTCATAGGGTGTAAGAAAAGGCTTGAGCAAAAGACATAGGGAAATAATTAAGTAAAGGATCTCCTGTACATAAATGTCACATGAAAACACAGAAATATATGCTGTGAAACTTAAATGAATTTGCTTCAGCCCCCAGTGCAGAATGCCTGCTGTCAAGCAATAAATCATTCTTCCTGTCTTTTGCAGATTGCTTAGCTTGAACTGCAGTTCATCATCATTTCAGCCAGTGCTTTGAGTCACCATCAATATTTTCCCTGCACTTATTTTTTAATCAGACAATATAAGCATTATGGGCTTGTTAACAACAGATTTTATTTCATATTTGACGGGCACTCAGCCTTGACTGCCGTTTAAAAAAAAAAAAAAAAAAAAGAACACACAAAATGTTTTCAAGGAATCCGAGAAGAATTAGGATGTTAGAATTACATGGGTGTTGGAGGTAGCACCTGAGGGTCATTTCAATAACACTCACTGCAGGAGAGAAAGGCTGAAAATTCCTGGCTACACTAACAAGTAAATATTATCAAGGATGTTTGCTGTTATCCCTGTCAACAGTTCCTAACCTGCAGTAACAATTCATTCACTCTCAGCTTGCTCCCAACCGTAAATCCCTGCTGCTCCTCCCCACCACAAGGCCAAACTGCAAGCACCAAAACATGTGCAAAAACGAGCACACGCAGGACAGGCAGAGACACCACCCGTGCCTCCATCCGTGCCTGGGACAACTTCCACTCTCACACCTCTGGGTGCGCCCGCACCATGATGAGAGACGCGCTACTTACCAGGCCCGTCACACGGCAGAGAGAGGGAGGCGTGCGCAGTTTCTGGAGCGCTTCAGTAAGCACCCAAGGGCTCTTCAGTTGGGCTCTTGGCCTCCAACTAAATCCACGGGGGCTTTTGTAATGCTGTGTGACAGGAGGCGGCAGGAGGGAATTGTGTTGGTGATGGGCTAGACAACATTTAAAGTCTTAGATTTGCCCACTGCCTCCACTGAACATTATGGAGTTTGCCAAGTACAGTCACAGCCTTCAGTGCTGTTAAGTGCTACTCTGTTATCATACGTGTTCACCACTTACGGGTTTGATTTTGGGCTGAAAAAGCAGAAGGGCTGTAGCAGACTACAGTGTCCTCCAAGCTGCAGAACGCATGGGAAAGGAGGAGATAATCCCAGACCACCCTGCTGCGGGAAAGGGCAAGGGCTGACAGTGTTAACAAGAGCCTTGTTTGTCACCCACAGATCTCCAGTTACTGAGCAGGGTGGGCAGGAGGGTCTTTTGTAAGGACTAAGTGGTGTCAACAGCTATTCCCTGAAGGAGGTTATTCAGTGAAAGCCATGACAGGGAAAAGATGCATTATCTGGGCCTAGGAGACTAGTACTTTGCCAAAAGCTTTTACCACAGAAAATGAAGTCTGCGGTTTGCTCTAGCTATGCGTTACAATGTGGAGGCCTTGGGCTGACTCATATTGTTGAAGTTTGGTGCTTCTGAAGTAGTAAATTTAACACCAGCTCCTAACCACACAGAAAGTAAGACAGCAAAGCAGTATTCTACTTCCCCATATTTATACGTATGGGGACAGGCCCTTTTAGAAGGCTCAAATATAGGCCTTCTCCCCTTTGAATTCCAGCAAACTCATTTCAGTTCCTGTTACAAGCCGCAGCCACATGTGGGTATCAATAACGTACTCATGTGCCTTGGCTATAGAACTATAAAGGAATGATAAATGTGCAGAGTTAGTGTGTATATTTGGGATATACATGTGTTGATGGGGGCAAACAGGTGAATACATATACACACAATTAACTACTAGGGGTAAAGACAAATTTTATGTAGTGAGTTAGCACCATTCCACAGAAAAGCTAGGAAACAGAAGTATCTTTAGAATAACCTGGTAAGAAATTAACAACTGAATGCACCATAGTAGGCCTGGGGTAAAACTACATCACCATACACAACTATTCAAATGTATGTATTTATGCAAATTTGATTTCTCTCCCTATCACATGAAAGGTTGTGCACACCTCAGCTAAATTTACATCCCTATGATCATTAATTTAAATGATTATTCAAATACAAATTGAGATAATAATTGGGAGTATTTCCCTGGAGCTGAGGGCCTGCACTTGGACGCTCACGATTCCCCCCCACGCGGTAGACGAAACTCAGAAGAGCTGCGCACGACGGGCAGAAGGGGCTGCTGGGCGCCATCACCGGCGACCTTTGCGGCCACATTTACATCCCTATGATCATTAATTTAAATGATTATTCAAATACAAATTGAGATAATAATTGGGAGTATTTCCCTGGAGCTGAGGGCCTGCACTTGGACGCTCACGATTCCCCCCCACGCGGTAGACGAAACTCAGAAGAGCTGCGCACGACGGGCAGAAGGGGCTGCTGGGCGCCATCACCGGCGACCTTTGCGGCCACCTGAGGAGCTGGGGCGCGTTGGGGACGAACCGAGCGCTGCGCCAGGGCACGAGAGGCCGGCGGGACGCGCCGCGCCGCAGGGGCAGCCGGAGAGCCGCGCTGCGCGGGCAGC
>NW_010582343.1:102505-135412 GCF_000705375.1 Tinamus guttatus | reverse complement strand
CGCCGAGCCCCCACCGGACCGGCGAGCAGGGCCCTGTTGCGCTTCAGAGCTGCCACTTGGAAGTGACAGAAATAAAGCTGGCTTTCATGGAGAAAAGTGCTCGCTGCCTTCTGGCTCTGTCTCAACGCTCGGGGGGTATCTGCTTACACACATGTGCAGGAGGGTGTGCCAGGGCTTCAAGCATTCCCCATACAGGGGCACATCGAAATGGAGCTCTCCTAAGAAAATGGAGTGCAAGTTCTCATCATCTGATGAGATGGGGAGATGAGGGGGAGATGAGCATGTTAGACTTCCATACAGAATAGCTGAAAACCCTATATCCACATTAACCTTATGAGAGATTTGCCTCAAGTCACGTGCTTGTAGTATCTATGTACTTCTGAAGTACTGTAAAAGAAGTAAATTCTATTTATGAAGTGATATATTAGGACTATCGTGCTAAAAGTTCAGCATTCTCTGAAGCAGAATAAAGGTACATGTAATGAAAATCAATTATTAATGAGAACTTATGGTAGTAATATACTTTTTAAGATTTATAGTGGCAGATGCTTTAGTTCAAGAGGCTTGGAAGTGTCTGCAAAATCAGTATTAATCATTTTAATAACAACTTGTTTATATATGGGGGGAGCTTTTTCCTAAGGTCTGCATAAAAAGAAATTGCTTTAGCAAGGCTAGCAAGTACATTAAAATACTAGTGTAAGCCATCTTGTAAAATGGAGTAATACTCTAATTTTACTACAACTAGGGAAATACACTTTAATAATTATGCAGAGCTACATGTGGCATGATGGCTAACTGGAATATCAAGATATAGCTGAATAGATTCTGTTCTGAGACTATGTTGGCTGCTGTAAACACTAGTTTAAAATCTAGTTACCAGTGATTTTGTGTTTGTGTGAAATCACACTGCTTTAGAGGAAAGCAGTACTACCTTATGCAAAGGTGTTGATGCACTTGTTCTCGTTTGATAATGGCATAAGAACAAATTTCCATTTGAAGAAGAAAAACTCTTAAGCTTCAGTGTGCAACACACACAAAAAAAGATACTTTTAATTGTCACATTATTGCGAGACATTGCTTTAGTGTCACAGTTTCAATTTTAAAACTATATACACTTCAACATAATTGGAGCTTTAATAGAAGTGCCCTAATGCTTGTGAGTCTTTGAACTGCTGTGAAATTGCTTCAGTTCCGTCTGTAAATCATGTAAAGAAATTACATATTTTGGAACACTGTAACACTTTATCTATTCTTGGAGCTCTTTAAACTTTCTATTATTTTCAGAAGTGATACTGTATAAATTTGGCCTTGGAGAGGTTTCCTTAAAAGATACAGCAAAAAGTGTCTATGACGTTTTGAACTTATACAGCAATTTTTTTTGACAAATGAACCTTTCTGCAGGTAGACTGCAGGAGCCTTGAGAACTTGTCATCACTAATTTCTGTTTCAGATCGAAGAACTTCTAAGATCCTTTTCTTTCAGACTTACTACAGATACTTGCTTTGTACACTTATGTACTGCAAAACTGCATTTTTTGTACAGGGCGTGTCTGTTAGGTTCTCTACTAGTGCTATTTAATTGTAGAGATCTGAACTTGTCCTCTAGATAGTTCCAGTTAACTCTTATAGTTTTAAAGAGTCAACATCATCTTTCATTGAGTGATTCTGCTTATACAGCTGTGGAGTGAGGGAGGAGAAAGTTTATTCAAATGAATCTTTCTCAGAAATTCTTTGAATGCACATCAGTTGCTAACTGTTATTAAACAAAAACTTCCTCAGGGTTAGTTGTGTATTGGAACCTCATTTAAAATCTATTTCTGGAGGTAGGAGAGGTGTTTTCATGTTCTAATGACAGTACATTGTCAAGTGGCTGCTTTCCTAGTAAAGTGTAATTTCTGTTTGGCAAGCTGATGCCTTTGTTAAAATTGTAGTGCATTCAGAAAGAGCCAAACAAATACAAGAAATACTTTGAAACCTCCCAAACCTAGATTGGGCATTGTGCATTTGTGGTTCTGCTGTTAGTAAGGCCAGCTTAATGTCTTCTGACCCTTTAATTTGCATAATGTATACATGCTTATTCTATCAGATTCTGCTCTTCTATAACCAGAAGACCTGTTCCTATGTAACCTTTTTATGACGACACACTAGTGAATACACATAAGAGCAGAAGAATACCTCATATCAAAAGACTTCGTGCAATAGATTTTATGTTCATTTTCTTATATATACACTCTTAAAAAATAATGAATGTCATCCTCTCTAAAAATATGTATTGGTAGGTGGGAAGGTGTATTTCTTCTTTCTGTGAATGCACAAGCTAACTTCATAAATATTCTCTCTATATATGTATCTGTAGGAGTATAGGTCTACACAGCTAATAAGAAATTCTTCTCAATGAAGCCAAGAAGAAAGGGAAGTGAGTTTTGCTTCAGCGTCATTGTTACTAAGAATGCATGATCCAAGTGCATAAATGCAGTGCCTCACTAGTAATTCAGAGATACTTTACATGGAAAAAATATAGTACCAATTTCCCCAAAATTACAGCAATCATTATTCTGAGATGTTTTGTTCTTTCAGTTTCTGTTATAAACTTTCACATATAAATGAACTTGACTAATCGTTAAAGGAAACTGTTTTCAAAGACACTTCATGTGTCACTATTCAAACTCCATGCCCTTAATAATGGCTTTCTCGTATTTTTGAGTCTTTACACTATGAAGGAAACACATGTTTTTAAAATACAGGTATTTTAACTCGAATAGGTGTATCTTTAAGTTCACTCAGAAATATTCTTACTTTAAAGATGGTCTTCTCAGGGGAATTTCAAGGCACTTCCCTAAACAAATATAGGAGAGTGTAAAAACTTGCTGTTGCAAGCTAGTCTGGATTTTGTCCATATGAATTTAATTCTAGCTTCTAGAGTTTTTCTTCACTAAGATGTATGCAAAACCAGGAGTGTAGGCAGGGAACCTATATTCTGGTTTAGAGAGAGGAAAACAAATTGTTTAGAAGGCTATTGTAGTAAAGCTGTGGGGGAAAAATAAGCAAATTCAGATAAGTATGCCTTGTATGCTGCTCTGAGCATTTAAAGTGTAGGGTTGTGACTTTTCAAGAACAAACAGTTGCCCTCTGTGGCATTGTTACTTACCTGAAATTTCAAGTTTAACATTGCATTAACACCAGGTTGAATTTCTTGCATGTTACCTAAATTAGCCAAGGGCTTTATCAGAACCTCCATGTACCAGGTGCTACTTCATGGTTGCTCTTGCTTGAAAGGCAAAAAGTAAACTGGACAAGAAGCATATTTTCCCTGCTAGCTAAAGGCTTAGGCATGTTGATTAAAATGACTGTTCTTTTTTTTTCTCTCTCCCACCATTGCAGTGCTTGCAATCTGTGTCATGCCTATTCTGCTGCTAATTGTCAGAATAGGGCACACTAGCTGATGAGATTGCAGGGGTTCTGCCTCAGAAGGAGAGGATGAGAGTGTTACCTCTCCCCTTCCCAGGGATGTATTCCAAGACTTGCACAGTGTATCTGCCTTCCCCAGGGTTGTTGATGAGGGGGAGTCCCCATGCACTCGTGGGGAGCAGGGAGATAAAACTGTATATGCATATATATGTATACACACACGCATACACCCACTGGCCGCAGAAGATAGAGCTGTCAAACTTCTCAAGACATGTATCAGACTGACTTGAAAGCTGAAACCATGAATCCTGCCTGTAACCTCTTACCAAGGCTTTTTTGCTTGTTGATACACTTTTTTTTTTCTTTTGTAGCTGTGTATTTTTTACAGCTATTTGATTTTTTTAAGCTGTTTCTTATTTCTGTAATGCATTTGGTTATATGTGCTTCATTTAGTTCTGAAAAACCTTTTGAAGTGAAAGGGTGGGCAAGTCGAGCTGAAGTTTGTGTTCCATTGTTGATTCTAGATATGCATGCAAATGTTTGTTACTGTTTTATGATTGGAGTATGTTACGTACTATACATTCTGTATGGAATTCTATTAGTTCTAACATTTGTGTGTGTATATGTATCACTGTCTTGTGACTTATACTACTAATGTCTTGTAAAATATTAAGTTGTGTAGTGAAGTTAGAAAATAAGAGAATAAGTAACATTGTCAATGTAGCTCTGTTACATATTGGTGGTTCTGATTCTCTTGTTGAATGGATCCCTCTATTACCCTGTCAGATTGGTAACTATGTTCCTCATTCCTGGTGTTCAGCTTTCTTGGTGGAGGACAGTGGCGTGTGCAGTGTATGATGCTGTGACCTGTTTGACCGAACTCACTTAACTTACTGTTCCGGAGGAAACAAGGATTTCTCATGTCTGCAGCCCTATCTTCATAACTGTATTCCACAATTCCCTACCTATAGGAAGTGAAATCACAATCCATTCACTGTGGATTTTTTTTATTTGTTTGTTCTGAAATTTATTCAAGGATTTTTCTGTTGCTTGCTGGTTGTATATTGCAAAGTTTGAGTATTTAATGTTTTAATTTTTCAGTAGGTGTTCAGTTTTTTTTTGATTCGCAAAGCTGACAAAGTTGGGATTTGACCAAATGATGAAACACCGCTCTGAACAAAGGATTGTCAGGTCAACAGAAATCCTAAGGCATCTGCATTAGAAGTTGGGCTCAATTTTACAATGATGTCATCTCCAAAACCCCTGCCTCATCTAAATTGTTGTTTAATGAAGTTTCCTGATTTTTTTTAAAGCTATTTCCATACTAAGAAAGTGCCTGGGCTGTTTCTGTGTCCTGGAATGTGACTTATACCATTAACTCTTAAGGAGTGTTTCCTTGCCTTTTGACAAGTCCCACCTACCAGTTTGGAGACAGTTCTGGTTAGAGCATTTCAGGACTACTCCACTAGGGTATTTTATATCTGGCTTTTTACTGATGGCTTGGAGTGTGTTCGACCTTGCGCGTGAGCTATTCTGTACTGGTTGGTCTTCATTATATGGAGCTGCTCCCTGGCATTTTGAACTTACCGGTACAGATACAGCTAGAGTCCAACCTGATCACTTCATGGGCAAGACTGATTAGTTTTACTGTCCTTTTCATGCTTTGTAAGTTTATTGTGTGCATTTTCCTTCAGAACATTTTTGGAGATAGCATTGATAATCTCTGTATCTTGGCCTCATCATTAGATTTCCTGCTGTGATTTTTTTTGTGTGTGTGTGTTCCTTTAGTTGAAGGGCGCTCAAATCCATGCCCTTCAAATTCCAGCATAATGCCATAAGCATAATTTTAAGATGAGGGTAGATGTCTGTCCTAATGGAGGATCCAGTTTGGGATGGCTTTTTCTTGTTCCCCTTTGATGCCCTAATCAGAGTTATTGTTTATTCCTGAATGTCCCTCAGGCAGTTCTGTGCTGGAGGGAAGAATTCAAACCTTGGTCAGTTTTACCAAAGTTAGTGTGCTTTACTTAAATGCACTGGTTTTGATGACTTGAAGTATTCATTTGGGGAAGATTTCCTTGCCTAATCTAAGTGCCATCTGCACACTTAGGTCATACAGTGTGTCCCCTCCACTTCAGGAGGACAAGGATCTCCTGTATGTCCTGTGTCATGTCTGCCAACCCGTGTGGTTGACTCATTCTGAAGTGTCTCAAAAGCTACTAGACGCCTGTTTTTAAGCACTGGAATTGGTGCCTCTGAGAAAAATCTCTGATGAACTCTGCTGGTATAAAAGCTCATGTGGGTTTTCGTAAAAGAAAAACTAGTTCATTTGGATGCAGTGCTTGTGAACTAGTCCTAAGAGTTTAGAGTTTTGAATTGCTGCTCCAGGTTCTTTTCTACAGATTATACTTCAGCAAGATGCACTGATTAGAAACACCAGGGTTTTCAAATGATAAAAGGTGTTTTGCAATGAGCTCATACAGTATGAGTTCATACAGAGGTAGGTAAGATTGCTTTCATGTCAGTGAGATGTAGATGACTCTGCATTGGATGGTGGCAGTATTGCCTAAACTATTGCTTATGAGTTAATTTAAAGATTTTATATTTTTAATTTGAGATTTAACCAATTACAGCAGAGTTAGTGCTGGAGAATTATCTTGGAGATCTGTTCCATTTAGCATTCATTAGTGTTTGAATTATTTCGTAGAAATGCATACACCTCTCTGGTTTTGCTTTAGATTTTTTTTCTTCCCCTAGGTAATCTGTATGTTTCTCAGGACTGCCTATTTTTTGAGTGTGTTTAGAGCAGTTTTTGAGCCTGTGTTGAACCCTTTCTTAAGGTAACATAAATTTTCCTCTCTTTCGATGAACACTTCACTGTTTACCCGCCATAATGATGCTGACTTCTGTCTTATATTTGTGTGAGCCACACTGTGCTATACTTACAGCACTATAAGTACATGTTAAATGCATGGGGAGCATATTTTTAGGTAAAAGAGCATCAAAAGTTGTAGGCTATAGGAGCAGATAACTAGTTTTGTAACTAACATTGGAGTTAAGTGTTTTAAGGGTGGGTCATTATAGTGGTTTCCTCCTGTTTTGACACATGAGCTGTAGCAGAGGAAGTGGTTTAAACTGCACATTCTGCTTCAATTTGGAGATGGTAACTATCACAGATTTTGTGATACTTAAAGGAATGGGGCACACAACTTGGCAAGCCTTCTGAGAATATGAAACGGGGATGTTTAATGGAAAGATAAAGACTGAAAAGGGTGAGTTTAAGAATGAGGAGTGTGTCAAAGCAAGCTCTGGTAACTCTACAAGCTAGTGTATTTTGTATTGAGTAATACGGAGTGTTTTAAACTGGGTTGCTGTTAAAAATTTATTGAGGAAAAATATTGGTAAGTAGTCAACATGTTTGGAAGTAACTGGTATATTCTTCCTAACTAGTCCACTATTAGAGATTTCTAATACTTGGGTTTATAAAGCCTTTTTCTTCCCTTCCTAACTTCCTAAACCCACAAAATCACTAGGTAAGGTGTGTTTGGCTTGTGGTGTTCTTTTTTATTATTATTATTTTTTTCTTTAATGCAAGTTTGAAAGTAAATTATAGTGACTGGACAGTTTTGTCTAGAGAAATTGAAATACAAAGCAGGAAAATGTCAGAAATCAAAAAAAAATTCTATAATGAGTTGAAGTTAGAAAATGCATATTTAATAAATATTTAGCCTAATATCTCCAGTTTTGAGAAGGTTTGAGTTTTACAAATATCTGTATTTCTGCAGCATTTTTCCTGGGCTCTGTAGCACAGCTATTCTTCTGAGGTCCTGTTGCAAAGACTCTCAGGAATAAGTGCAGCTTAAATGCGTCTAAGAAAACACAAAATGCAAAGATGTAAGAGAAAGGGCATTACTTTTTGGAAATTAGTTAAATACAACTTCTAAAAGCAAGTAATGGCAGTAGATTAACCTGAAAAAATTTCTTCCCTTTCACGTATTTGTTCAATCTAAAGTATGTCTCTATCAGGAGGAGGAACTATCAGATTATCTGTATCTTCAATTCATTCAGCTGAGCTGGGTGGGCTTCATTGCTGCATAAATTCCAGCTTCATTTGCTACTATAAAATGCCACTAAAATTGTTGATTTTAAGGCTAGAAAATACAATGCTAATTGTGCTACCTGGACAGGTTTGAGAATGGTATTCACTGGTTTTCCATAATGCCCAGGAACTAGTGCATAAGGTAGGAACTCTGTAAACGGTAATGAAAGATGTCACTTTTATCATTGATTTAATAATATGGATAGCCTAACTTAGAAAAAACAATTCTTTGGTTGCTTGCTTTCTTGTGCAACAATTCTAAAGCAAAAAGTTACCTATTTTGAAAATAGGTTATCTGGGTGTTTTTTTAGCTAATCCAGTGTTACAGTGCATGGCTAAATTCCTATATATTTCATAGGAAGGCCAGTGTGTCAAATTTATTTCAAAACTATAAATAAAACAGCTGTGTTGGTCTGGTATACTCCAGGGAGCTGGGGGAAAATAGGTGAAAAGTAAAAATTTGTGTCATCCTGTAAAAGCACAGTCTTGTGTTACAGATCACAGAGTGTCTTCAAAAGAAATAACAAGCCAAAACATGAGGAGGAGTTGACAGCTCTGTTTTTCGTGTTGGACAGAACGACTTATTAAAGACTGCTTACAGTCGAACAGTCTTTCAAGAATGGAAGTCTCTTACCTCAGGACAGAATTGGGGCCCATTGTATTTATTTTCCTGTACTTCACAGATTTTTTTTTTAACACCTTTTCCTGTGTTACTTTCTTTGTTTCAATTTGCTTTTAGAACAGGCAGAAAACCAAATATTTTTCAGTTGATTTATTGACAGTTTTCAGGGAAATGCTTCTTTCATTTGCATTAAGTAAACTGGAAAATTTGGGACATTCAGGGCAGAAAAATTGGGGCAGAAACAGGCAACTGAGCTATAAACAGCTTTTTAAAATCATATTTAGGCTTGATCGTCTCTTTATTCTACTGGACACCGGTACGACGCCAGTAACAAGAAAAGCAGCTGCACAGCAACTTGGAGAAGTAGTGAAACTGCATCCTCATGAACTCAACAATCTCTTATCTAAAGTAAGCATCTTTTTTTCTTTCTTTTTTAACATACTATCAGGTTGTTAACAGTGAAAGTAAAACTTCTTTTATGGAGTGTGAGCAGGAAGAAGAGGCAAAAAGTGTGTAGTATTTTACAGTATTCTCTGAAAAGGGATGACTGAGGAAAACTAGGAGGCTGCTTGTGTTAAACCTGCTGCCTCTTAAAAGTTCTGCTCCTGCCTTTAAAGATTGTTACATGTATGACATAAGACTAAAATTATAGGAGGCAGCATATCTTTGAAAGGACTGGAAAATGGAAACAGATTTCCGTTAGAGACTTGCATCTGGCCAAGTCCAGTAAAAACACCAGAAATAGTTCATGTCTGACAGCTGGAAACAACTGAGTGACCTCAATTCTGTACTTATTGAACAGGTGTCCTCACCACAATTGGTGCTATCAGCAGAGTGGCTGAGAAGTCATGAATAGCAAACCACTCTCAGTGAAAGGAACAGTTTTTCCAGATTCAAGGCATAGTGCAAAATTAGTTTAGAGAAGCATTTGTTGCTAAAGGTGTGACCCGTTTTGTCCCTCTTCTTGGGTAAAATTACTTCAAAGTTTTCAAGTCTATTAATCTTCTGCTTTCTGAAAGGAAGTGTTCAAAAAACAGTTTCAAGCTTAGTTGAATGCTTGGAGGAAATAGCCTATATCTTAAAAAGGAAGGTTTTTGTCAAATTTGTCTGTTGGGCCCTAAGTCATCTTAAAAGTTCTTACTATCCTGCTATTGCAAGGATATGGCAAAGAAATGGGAATGAAAAGCCCCTGCTCCCTTCATATTCTTGTCTTTTTTTTTTCCCCCGTTTTGTTATTGGCTTGATACATAATATTAAGTGTATTTTATATAGTGTTTAACAGTTTGTAGATGTTTTACAAGTACATTTTTCTTTTTTAAAGACCTAATTCATTGTCCAATCTCTCTTTAAAGGTGCTAGTATATTTAAGAAGTACCAATTGGGATACTCGTATCGCAGCTGGCCAAGCTGTTGAAGCAATAGTGAAAAATGTACCTGAGTGGAATCCAACTCCAAGATCAAAACAAGGTGCTTAAATTATGTAAAGTTGTCTGCCTCAGACTTCTCCGGAAAACTGTGCCTTTTTGTTTTTATGAGCACTAGAAGTGTTGATTGTAGTAAACCTCTTTGGCTTTAGATATTCATGTTCAGTTAATGTGCTTGACCTTTGCTTCTCTTAAGATTCTCATGCATATGCTCTGTACCCTCAGAAATTTTTATTTTTTCACTTGAATAATTAGTGAAGCAACCAAACTTTGAACCAATTATTTATGATAAATTTTAGACACTTTTCTCCTGTATTCTACTCCCCAGTTCCTAGCATCTGTCTAATGGTCACTTGCTGCAATCTGTTCTGACTGTATTCACTCTGCATCTGAAATTTCTGCATTAGGGTTGTTGGAGGAATATAGCCCTACTGCTGCTTTTGCCACCTTACTTACGAACCTATTATCCATGATTTTTGTTTAATTCTCTTGAACCTAATAATACTGTCTGCATTCACAGCCTTCTGTGGCACAGGATCCAGGAAATCATGAATCTGTCTCTTGTTCTTAGCTAAGAAATTCCCTTGTCTATTAAGCTGATCTCATACTTGTTTCATTCACTGGCTCCTGCTTCTACTACTATAAAACTTGATAATTCCTGCCTTTACCTTCATGATTTTTGTAAACTTTCATTGTAATTTTCCCCTCCAACTTTGTGCTGTCCAAGCTGAAGAATTGTAGCCTCCTCAGTCTCTCCTCACAAGACAGTTATTCCATCTTCTGGTTTACTCTATTTTCCCTTCTCTGTGCTTTATCCCACTCTTACCTTCATTTAGATGCATACTACAGAACTGCACATAGTGCACCAGCATCCAAAGTACTGGTATTTATATATTGTAGCAAAATGAAATACTTTGTCTTGGTTTTAGTGTCCTTCCTGATGAAGCTCAAGATTTATTCAACTGTTTTGTCTGTCACTGCACAATAGGCTGGTGAATACAGAAAATAGTCAAAAGCTTCAAGATCTTTATAGTGTGTTAACTGTCAGTTGTGAATTCAGCATTGTGCAGGCATGGATTAGGCTCACTGCAGCTTAACTGTAGTATTAACTGCTCTATCTGCAGCTGTATTTGAGAAGTTCTGTTAAACTAGTCCTCAGTAGCCTCTGGTAGCTGGCTTCTTCCCAAGCTTCAAGCTGGCCATATGTATGTACAGAGCAGATGTGTCAGTTTAATTATTTAAAAATATTTTTCCTCAATTAAATGCATTGTTTTTTGGACTTTTTTGGAGTCTTTGAATTCTGTGTATCAGAATACTGTATGTCTGGTCATTCCTTTGGAAGAGGATTTTCTTCCTCCTAATATACCTTCTCTTCTGTCTACTCTATGACCGAAAACAAGTTTCATCACTCTTTCATTAATATTATTTTCATTGTCTGTCTAGAACCAGGCTCCGAAAGTCCCGTGGAAGATTCACTCTCAACTGATCGGTTACGTTTTGACAGATTTGATATATGTCGCTTGCTGAAACACGGTGCATCTCTTCTTGGGTCTGCTGGTGCAGAGTTTGAGGTCCAAGATGATAAATCAGGTATATTTTTGTATTTGACTTGCAGATGAGAAAAGCTAGTGTTTTGAAAAAGTTTATGCTGGCTCTGTTATGTGTCTTGGACATCCAGGACTTTGAGGTATGCTAGGAAATATCAGGAAGGAAACACGCTCTAACTGGCTTATGTTTTCTTTCTTGAGTTTGAAGAGTTGAATTATGACTTCCGTAGCTTTCTCTGCAAATCTTAATAGTAAGATAGAGATTAGCTTTATTTCGCTATTAAAATTAGCGTGCGTATGCAGAACCTAAAGAAGGGAAACAAGCCATGTCAAAGGTTGCTGTAGAATTTATGTAGCCTTATTTTTGGGTGTTTAGGAAAAATCACTTGATTAAAATTATGTTTCTAAATATAATTAACTAGGATGCAGCTTTTCAAAAGGTACTCAGGTTTCTAATACAGAGTGGCACCAAAAAAATAACGGTGGTAAAGCTTTTAAGGTTGGGCTGTTGCCTATTTAAAACATTCGGTGTTATGATTCTTTATAGTTGTTAATAACTCTTTATAGGACGTGCATTCAATTGCTGTACAGTATGCAATGGTTGCTGTTTTGTTTTCATCCAAACAGTGGCTACTGGCCTTGTTTACAGCATAATCCAGGCTTTTCTCTCATGCTTAGAGTTGTGGCATTTGAGTGCTTCTACAGATGCTTAGTGTTTCCAGTGTCCTAGCAGGAAAGAGATAGAATAATCTTTTTTTCTCAGAGTATAGAAGGTCACTGATGCTTGATAAATTATGGTTTCTATTATGAGATCTTGTGCTTCTGTATCAGCGTACTTGCAGTGTTGGTCTTTGGATCATAAGAAATGTAAACTATGCATTCTGTATGTGTATGCACTATCTCTTGTTTAAGTGACTTATCTGGTATCTTTCTGGAGCGCTTCAATGGAATTCTTGAGTTATAGCCATAAAATGGCATTGAACTATTTTATTTTACAAGATTCTTGTTCTTTCCTTACCCTCCTGCTCTGCTCTGCTCCCAGTGCACTTTGTTGTTCCTGCACCAAATGAAATGGTGCTGTAGATAAGAAGCCACTCTGACTTCATAGCTTTGATTCATTTGTTCCCTGGGTGTGATTCATGCTGTGCAGTGTACACACAAGATTGCCAGCATGGGAAAGAGCAGCTGCCATTCTGCTGGTGTCCTGCCCATTAAGCTGCACTAATATTCTATTGCTTGCCACCTTTTAGGCTAGGTTAATTCTACAAATCTCATATTTTTTAATGAAATCCCAGCTTTTCAGACATCAGTTACATGGAATATGACACTTTAGTTGTTCATAGATCACTTGCATCAATGGTACTATAAATCATGTGAACAAAAATTAGCTACAGCTTTAGTTCTTGAATGTGGTTTTTTGTTGTTTTTTTGTTTGTTTGTTTTTAACTGGAGGGGCTAAATGTACGTAGGCTGTTCTCTCTTTCTGCATGTTCTGTCTGTTTCCCTTTAAGTTCCCAGCATGAATGAATATATAAAGCAAGTCACAGAATGAATTCATAGATTTAGTTTTTGGCACTTTTTTATAAAACAAACTTGTACAAGGAAAGTAAAATATTCTAGGGAATTGAAGCTGTTGGCATTTCTGTATTTGCCACTTAAATACTGAACAAAAAACAAGCGGGTTATTGGTTATTGACATATCTCAAACATGGTGTATACCCCAAATTTCTGTAATATTGGTATATTGGTAACCTATTTATGAATTTTTATTAAGACTTTCAGTGGATAATAGAATAGGAATTGATTCTCTTAACTGCTTTTTAGAAGCCCTTTAGAAGTCAAGTTTCAAAGGCATTACTGGCTTAAAAAAAAATCGATTTCAGTACCTCAATACTGCACGTGAGAACAGTGTGAAATCAGACAGACCTAGAAGCTACAAGTTCTGGTTTATATGTTGCAAACTCACTTGGCAAGTTTATCCTGCTAGGGCACTAAAATCCTCTTCTTACATGCACCTGAAACTGAGGTGTTAAGTACTTCAGGTGTTCATTTAAGCCTTGCGTGAGTCTTCAGGCAGCTGCTATGATCTTAAATGAGCCTTGCCTGACACAGGAAGTTGGAGGATTAGATTTTGAACAGGCTCTAGTACCTGAGGAAAATGTGTGTATGCCTCAGTCTTTGTTTCTTTTGGGTATTTCTAGACTGGGCAAAAGGGGAGGAGGCAGTTAGGTCCTATGCATCTGGCAAGAAATAAACTTTCTAAAGAAAAAGTTGGGGGGGGGATTATTTGTATATTTTATTACATATAGTTATGGTATTCTGTATTTATACATGTATGTGTTAAATGTGAGAGAAAACTCTTTACTGTGAGGGTAAAAGCACTGGAACAATTTGCTCAGAGGCTTTGTAGAATTTCCTTCCTTGGAGATGCTCAAAAGCCATCTGGACACAATCCTTGGGAACGTTTCAGTTATGCATTATCCAAATACAGGTTAATTCTGTGCAGCTTTTGGCTTTATGTTGTTAAGGATTTGCTCATTGAAATATGTGTCAGACTTTCAACCATATATATTTTCAACTTGTAAGGTGAAATTGATCCTAAAGAAAGGATAGCACGACAGAGGAAACTGTTACAAAAGAAACTTGGCCTTGATATGGGTGCTGCAATTGGAATGAATACTGAAGACCTCTTCAATGATGAAGACTTGGATTATTCTCCTTCTTCAGTTTCACTTGTTAACAAACAACCTGTAGGTAAAACGTTGGACCGTTTGTCCACAACAGAATAATAGCGCCTTATTTGTACTTCTGTATTTGCAATTCCTTATAATATAAATATAATGCTCAATTTTACAGCAAGCGAAAACATATTGTGTTTACTCTTAAACGCCATAGTTGTTCATGGGTCACATCTGATCTTAAACTGCTGGTCTGAATTTCAAATCATGGAGGGTTGGTTGGAGAAGTTGAGAGTGCCGTAGGTTTAGGGCTTCTTTCAGAACCTTCATTGTAGGAAGAATTGACAAGGAGAGATTTCTTTTCCAGACTCTTCAGGCTGCAGAGTTAATTGACTCGGAGTTTCGAGCTGGTATGAGCAGTAGACAAAAGAACAAAGCCAAAAGAATGGCTAAGCTGTTTGCAAAGCAAAGATCCAGAGATGCAGTGGAAGCCAATGAGAAGAGGTAAAGCAGTTTGCTATTATACTCTTTCTGTTAAGCAAGGATTATAATTTGGCTTGTCTGGAAGAACTTCCTACAGACAGTGTCTTAGTCTTTTTACATGTTAGTTGCACTGATGGCAAAACACTTGTGCCATACTTATTTCTAGCAGAGACTTTATTAAGGACTTACTTTGTAGGAGTCTTGAAATAGTGGGAGGCTCTTAGAAGTTTTTTGTCCTTGTTGTATTTGGCTTGAAAATACCACATGAAAAAGGGGGATTTATGAAGGTGATTAAAAATTTCAGGTATGCCTTTCCTGTGTATGTTTCCTTCTCCACTGTATTTTGTAATGACCTGTTACTGTGCCTACTATACTTTTTAAATGAGCAATGAACTAAGTTTTAAGAGTGACTTTTCTTTCTCCTTGTGCACTTTGGTTCCCTTTGAAAAAACACTGGGAAAGTGCAAATTTGGAATGGCCTCACTGAGTTTTGTTACTTATAACATCTACCAAAACTATATTTCAGAGTTATTAACTTGTTTTATATTTCTGACACATTACTGTTCCTGAAACTTGATTCGTAGAAGTAATTATTTCCCTTAAAACATACTTTCAGTTCACAAACTTGTATTTGTTCATTTTTAGTAATGATAGCACTGATGGGGAACCAGAAGAAAAGAGAAGGAAAGTTGCAAGTGTTGTCATTAACCAACCTGCCACAGACTCAAAAACATTGGTAGAAAATGCTCCGGAAGAGGTATAATGCCCTGCCTGATATTAAGGGTATTGATGATAATATCTGCTAATGTTGAGGGTATATAAAATAGGATTGCTTTACAGTTCCAGTTATTCTAGACCTGAATGAGTTAATCCTTACTTGTTTTAATATTGTGAGAAGTGAAGGTGTAAATAATGTCCATGCCACTTCAGTGTTGTATGTAGTGAAGCAAATGTGCTTCAAGTGGAAAAAGCACTGAGAGAAAATGCATGTAACACATTTGTATCAGTTTCACCCAAATAAACCTGAGCAGGCAGATTACATGTGTCAGACTAGTATTAATCTTAAATGTATGTATCTTTGGATAGTAAACCGTAAAACCGTGCTAAGCAGGTAAAGAAAATAAGATCGCACAGTCATAAACAATATATGTGAACATTCACATCAAATTTTATTTAGTCTTTGCCCTACTATACTTAGTCTTGATTTAGAATTAAATTTTACCTTTAACTGATGATCTAAACACTGGTGAAAAACTTGCACTTGCTTCCCTAGTATTTCTTACATTATTTCAGATTTTCAATTTATAGCAGAATAGAGCTGGTCCATATAAGTTACTTTTTATAGATAAGAATTTTTGAAATATCTTCCAAATAAAGACTTTTTCAAACATAGCTTAGTAGCTAAATTTTTGTTTATGAAACAATGATTTGGAAATGAACTTATTATGAAAGATTAATGTTATGGGAAGGCTGTGCTAGCGGGGTGTTGCCAGCCTTTTAAATACCTTGCCTTGTCTTTATGATGGTGTGAAGTTCCTGAACTTGGTGTCTTTAATTTCCTTTCTGTAGCTCTGTCAGTTTCCTCATAGGAAATCTCAGGAATGTTGGATATGCTCCTTTTGGTTTTCAGGCACATGGAATGTATTTTAATAAGGATGGTGTTTGTTGCTAGATCAGAGTGACCCAGCTTGTTTCTGTTGTATGATTTTGAAGTAGGGTTTACTGATGCTGCCTTTTAAAAAAACAAAGCTGATAAAGAATCACAGGGAAGGACATGAAGTTTTGCTTACTTTAAATATGATTCCTAAAGGGAGGTGGACTTCTACGTCATCAAAATTAGGATAGGGAAAAGGCTACGCAACCAACAGACAAACTTTATAAACCATGATCAAGCTCCAGTGCTAATCAGGAAACTTTTTGAAGTATGGAACAAGTTATTTTAATTTGTTACTGGGTAGAACTGCATAATCAAGCTTTTGGAAGTCTTTGTTATGTTTGCTTATTTAATTGACGTGCAATTAAGTAGTCTTTCCCTGATCCATTAATCTCATACTCGTGTTTTGAATGTAAATCCAGGCAAATGAGTGGCCTCTAGAAAGCTTTTGTGAAGAGGTGTGCAATGATCTCTTTAACCCATCCTGGGAGGTAAGACTTACGTGCGTTTTTTAATGGTATAATTAAAGCTTTTTTTCCCCTATCTAGAGTAGTAGATGTAAACAGAAATATGAAATCTATAGTATTTAAGAACACTTTCATAGATATCAGGAATTATATCAATCACAAATACAGCTTTACATAGGTAAGACAAATCTGATTTCAGAGTTTTTTTAAAAAAAATTATTTACAGGGGAAATGGAAATGCGTAGTGTATATGGAAGTAGAGAGCAGGAAAGATCTTGGTAGCAGTCAATATAAATGAGCGTTTTGGAAGTATTGAAATTTGAGGAAGATAAAAGAATATGAATCTACAGCTGATAGGATTAAGCATTTAGTGGGTTGAATTTATCAAGAGCTAGAAGAGCAGCATATGAGTGTACTGAAAACAGTGACGTGTTTGTCTAATGTTAAGTTAAAAAAGATGAAAAATAACTAACAGAAGATAAGTTTTCCTCTTTCATAAAAAGGGGAAGAAATTATTTGTAGCCTAAAAACATTAAATATCAGCTGCAGAAGCTATACATCTGATTGCTTTTGATAACTTTATTTTCAAGATTTGAAAACTGTTCTGCGCACCCTTTTATTCAATCTTCCAATTCTACCCACTTTGATATCTGTCCTAGAGGGGAAAAAAAGATTAAGTAGCTAACAATAGACTTCCCTTGAGCAGCAGCAGATGGAAGTAACTGTTGCCAACAAATATTAAAGTGGATGCTTTCAAAAATTAAATGTTAACACCTAGTATATCACTCTTTGCCATATTTATATCACAGGTTCAGTGATATCAAGTTGGCTCTGCTTATGCTGACCTCAAACTTGGAAGCACAGGGATAGATCATATGCAGCAAGCACAGTTATTCTGGGCCCATAAAAAAGGGTAGTTACATTCATGAGGTACATGGTTGCACCTGAACTATTACTAGCCTTATCTTATTTGAAAGCAGGCTGATGGCAAGGGGGCTTTTGCTTCAAATGCCTTCTTGTGGGATGCAGGCTTTCTCAAAGCCTTGCTGATATACTTGATATGGGCCTATATACGTCTTAACTGAGGAAGCAGATGAATATAGAATCATTATTATGGTATGTTCTGGGTGAAAAACTGGTTAAACTGCCTTAAAATACATGCTTATGGAATTGCCTTGTGGTGGCCTCTTGCCATGTCTTGAGGCAGCCTGGTTGACTAGTTGAGGCTACTTGGCTAGCTTATAGACAGCTAAATTCAAGTGAGATGAATCCTGCTATTGGCATTTCCTTTATATAGTTGTCTTTCCTGCTACTATTTTGCATTTTCAGAGGCTCAAAAGTTTACAAGCCAGAAAAGGAACATTTTGTCAGTGAAAACTAGCTCATAAGCAATCTCTGATGTATAAACAAATGTGTGTTATGAGTGATTAAGATTTTAAGACTGGGTTCTATGGGTTTTATTGGCTTGTTTAAGCTTGTACTAACAGCCACTCAGTTGTGCATATGGAGAAGTGTATGCTTTTGTACAGTTGTACTTCATCTGAGATGCCCTGGTTCTTGGAGAACCTACCAGCCTCTCCTTTCTGACTGTTTGGGGGGCATTATTGTGAAGTACTAAAAATAAAAAATTGTTCTGTACTTGTATATGAAGTACGCTTTATAGCAAATGCAGTGCAAGCTTTGCTTGAACCCATGTAAAGGCTTCTTAAGGAGAAACAGTTGAAAAATTATCTTTTGCAACCCTTAATGTAGCTATTGTACAAGCTTTTCTTGTTTAGCCAGTTACCTCTAGTGTGATAGCAAAAATACCAGAAATAAGTATACCTTTTGCACATCTTCTGATGTTCTTTAAAGTCCACAAATACATTAATTCTCCTTAGTGCATTCATCTGCTTATGTTTAGGAACATATAGAGATTAGTGATTTTTTTTTTTCCTCTTATAATTTGTTCACTTCTGATCATCAGTTTGCTTTTTTAAATACCTACCCAAAGGAAGGCAGGTTTGCATATACATGAGCTATGCAGAATATTAATTCTCAGGAACTTGTTCTGCAAATGCCCCAAAATACTGATTAGGAAATACAAAGTCTCGTGGTAAGAGGATGGTTTTCCTTTAGCTTAAACCTACTAGAAATAGTTTGTTTCGGAGCAGCCCCTTGTGCCCCTCCCTTCTGCCAAAGTCACAAATTGCCAAGGTCTAAAGCTGGCTGCCAGAGTCTCATGTAGTTCTGACATTGGTGCAAGCTGACTGTCGTGGCCAGTAATAGAGCTAGAGGAAACAGAATCATCTTTGCCTCCTGACCCAGAAAATTAATTCTGCTTTCATTTGTGATGCTGAAGCACACTTTGGATTTAGAGACTATTCTGGTTTTGAACTCTGCTTTTGGTACTTGTATTTTAGCTTTCCTTCGAATACAGGACACTCTGCATGGATTTGATGCTCACGCTTTAGAGATTTGGTTCAGAGCTGGGCATCATTTTTAGCATCATATGATGTGTTCCTAGTGGGCTCTCTGTAGGAAATTGCTCTTGCACAGAAATAAATATTTCTGTTGGAGCTGTGTGTTCATCTCCTGTGGTTTTGCTTTTTTGTTGGCTTAATTACAGGATTTATGTTTTTACGCACGTTTTCCTCTCTGAGAAGTATAGCCTGGGTTAGCAGACTTGCTTTTTAAGGTTTAGATTAGTCCCATGTTTAAATCTGTTTGGTTTTACCTGTTTGAAAACTGATCACTGTAAGGTAGCTCTTGCTGCAGCTGTACTTAGGAAACGAGTGCTTTGCAGAGTGGTAATGCCATGACAATTAGTGCTGGAATATTTGTGCCAGAGGAGGTGGAGGGAAAGGCTTTTAGTATTTACATTATAAAGTAGACACCTAGTTTTGCCCTGATTTTTATATGAAAAACTCATATTAGGAGAGGTATAAATATTCTGGTGCCTTTTAACTGGTGAAGGATTGATGGCATAAGAAGAGTTCACCATAAAAATATCAGTGTGCAATATCTTCTAGGTTGACTCGTCTCTGAGAAATGGTGTTTTAAAATGTAGTGAGCTACTTTACTGTGCATATGATAGTAATAACTTCTACACTGGAAAATGGAAGCAATCATTAATATCTTTTGCCCTTAAACATTCCTTTCTGTATACATATTATCAAAAAAATCGTTTCCCCAAGTATAGCTTTTGATCTAATAAAATACTACCTTCCCTGCAAATTTATGAAGTACCACTAACTTGAAACTGTGTGCATTAAGAAAAAAGAATCATTGATATTTTGAATTGCTTGTAGTGCTTTTAGTCTGCCTAGTGTATTTTTTAATCTTCTGTTTCTAAATATTTAATTATTTTTAATCCTTTTCACTTTTCTAGGTTCGACATGGTGCAGGTACTGGGCTAAGAGAGATACTTAAAGCTCATGGTAAAAGTGGTGGTAAAATAGGAGACAGCTCTTTAGAAGAGGTAAACTACTAGTTCTGTGGACTTAATAAGGTTCTTAAGTGTTCTGTTTTGAACCGAACTTAAAATACTGAAGCTTTGGAAAGGATGGGTGATTTAAAGGAAGTCATATGCAATGAGATACGTCTGGTCAAAGTATGTGGACTGCATAACTACATGAAATGCTAAATTCTTCTTGAAAGTGCCTATAAAAACAAACTACATGTAAGGACTTATTAATAATGTAAATTGTATGTGTACTTTTATTAAACATTAACTTCCTTACTAGAAAATACTAGTTTCAGGTCATGCTAAGGGTAGGTATGCTGAAACACATTTTACAGTGTAAGTTGGTTATGTAACTCTGGATTCCGCCAAAATGGTTGGGCTGTCTAATTCTATCACCTAAATACTAAGCTTATTCCACCAGTTTACTGTTGTCTTACAAGAAGTATTTAACTCCTGAAAAAGTATTTTTCCTTTTAAATACTTGGAGACCGATACTTAATTTCTCAACAATAAGAATTCATATGGAATCGGATTTCAAGTCATACTGACTTCACTGCTGTAAAAGCAGCTGGAAAGGACAGACAGGCTCTTGCCTCCAGTGCTGGATGTGGTTATTGCAGCCTCAGAGTTGCATTCTGGGAGCTTGTGATATAGACAGTAGAGAAGGATGAGGAGATATTTAGCCAGAGGTATGTATTTCAGCAAACTTTCTGTACTGGACAGGCACAAGTTTTCTCTCCTAGCTTCTATGTGGAGCTGTATTCCTTGGAGATTGCAGACTAGTTAAATAACACGCGTTGCAAGTATAAGGTACTCTAAGCAATTCCTTTACTACTCGTGGAAAGAGGGTATTTGCTTCAGGTTAGCTTTAAAGCTGGCCTGCCTTCTACATGCAGGTTGTAGCTCTTTGACATGTATAAAATGTTGTTTTATATTGTTGTTTTAATAAATAACATTTGTTATTTATTAAAACAACATTTGTAAATGTTGTTTATTAAAATCATGGTCTTTCAAAGGGAATGATTACCAAGGAAACCAGCCGAGATGAGGGAGTGATGTCCGAGTAGTTCAGTCTAGTTCAGCTAGTCTAGCAGTTCAGCCTCTGGCACGTCGCTCTAACTTAAAGAGGCCAAAGCTCCAAGACAGAGTTGGTCTAAATTGCTTAGTTAAATCTGGAGGAGGCAGAGGTTCAAAAGGAGTTCCTATTACTGGAGCTCCCACTGTTGTGAGAAATACTGCTTCATAGTTTATCTGTAAATATTTTTCAAACAAGTATTAATTGATATATCTATGCTGTGTTGGCATTTCCCTAGGCAGATCATCTGGATGCCTTTGCCCTTGTGTGCTATGTAGGGGTAAAAGTACTGTACCTGTTTTCTCTATAGGGTTCTCTACAGTCTAGTGATATATACTGCATTTCAAAAATATTCAAAAAAACAAGTAGGTTTTTTGTTTGGGGTTTTTTTGTGTGTTTTTTTTTCTTTTTTGCTTTTTGGTTTTTGTTTTTTTTAAGTGATAAACCAGGTCAGAATTGAATTAAGGTTGGCTCTTCTGTGTCGGCCATCTGTGCAAAAGAGGATGATATTCAGTCAGTCTAAATATGCATTGTGATTTCTTTAATTTGAGTTTAGCTAAAGCAAGTCCTTTATGAATAAATACAGTCAGGTTGTTCAACTTCTCTCTTTACAGATGATTCAGCAGCATCAGGAGTGGCTAGAAGACTTGGTTATTAGACTTCTCTGTGTGTTTGCATTAGACAGATTTGGAGACTTTGTGTCAGATGAAGTAAGTGACTATGGATAGATGAGCAGGCTTCTGTGGGAAATAACTTTGCAACAGATGCACTAAGTTGTGTATAGTACTAGTGCATTACTGTATGTGCCTGCTGTAACTGGCAGATGCTTATTACAAAGTAGCTGATAAAACAGCTTTCCATGCTGCATAGCAGTTCTGTTCATCTGCCTCTGCTCATCTGGGTTTACTTCTAAGTGACGTTTCATACAGAAATACCAGTTTCATCATTTATTTTGTCCTAGGTCGTAGCACCAGTACGTGAGACCTGTGCACAGACTTTGGGAGTTGTGTTGAAACATATGAATGAGACTGGAGTTCATAAAACTGTGGATGTTCTCCTGAAGCTGCTTACACAAGAACAGTGGGAAGTGAGACATGGTGGTCTTCTGGGAATCAAGTATGCTTTGGCCGTGCGTCAGGTAGGAACCCTCATGATAAGCTGTGTAGACCTTTGGAATAGAAAGCTCAAAAAATAGAACAGAAAGCTCAAAGTTGAGAATGAGCCTGCACAGTGGTTAGATGTGACAAGGCAAACTTGCACTGCAGTCTCTTGTGAATTAAGATGTGTGAATGCATCTTCATATCCGAGTTGCACAAATCTGCAGGTATATAGCAGGGTTATTATATTGTTATAACTTCTTTAACAGCTACTTTAACAGCTAAGTATAATCATAACCAGATATGCACAGTCTGTTTTTAATCTACGTGCTATGTTGACATAGCTGACTGCTACAAGAGTTTGGTCTGTTCACTGTATTATTCTGCAAACATTAGGCTTTGTTTTCACAGTTTTACAGTAAGTTAAACTTCATTAAAATTTAACTATAGATTTTACTTCACAAATGGTAACATTTTGAACTGTATTATTTGAACTATATTATTGGGCCTGTAGTTTCTTCTTGTGTAACAAACAGACTTTGTTACAGACTCATAGTGAGTCTTAATTGTTTGACTTACTCTACATTTCTTCATTTTAAAAATATCCTTGATCATTTTTGGCAGGATATGATCAACACTTTATTGCCTAAAGTCTTGCCTGCAATAATTGAAGGTCTCCAGGATTTAGATGATGATGTCCGAGCTGTTGCTGCAGCGTCTTTAGTACCGGTAGTGGAAAGCCTGGTTCACCTTCAGTCTCAGAAGGTGAATGAATGTTTTCCATAAATTCCAATTGACAAATTAACTTCTAATGTGAAAGATTAACTTCTAATTAACTTCTAATGTGTTTTTTTTCTCTTTTATACCATAACATCTTGTGCATCTCTGTCTAGGTGCCCTTTATTCTCAATACGTTGTGGGATGCGCTTCTGGAGTTGGATGACTTGACAGCTTCCACAAACAGTATCATGATCCTTCTTTCTTCCCTTCTAACATATCCTCAGGTCCGAAAATGCAGGTAACTGTTTTTGGTTAGTACTGCTGGTTTGACTGTCAAGTTACTTAAGAACTGGAGTAATAAAATTGCTGTCAAGCCACATTCTAAATAAGTGTTTATTGTAAATCACTGTTTTAATTTTACTCTCACTCCTGCTCAGAGTGAAGGTTAAGACTATACTTTTGCTTCCCCTGAGTTAGTAATGGTCAGCAAAATAATCAAAAAGTAGTAGATATTGCTTATATGTGGCTTTGTTTGTGTTGGAGATGATATCCTTTACTAAAATATCCAATTGCATGGTAGCCCTGTCCACAGACTGTTTCATTTGTCCCCTCTTTGCTTGGAGTTTGACAAGTGATGAAACTGCTCACTTGAGAACAAATTGTCTGTACCTGTAGAAAACTACTCCTGGAATAGCACCAAAGAAAGCTGCAGACTTAAAGTCAATAGTGCAGCCAGTCAGTCTATGACTGATGAAGGTAAACAACAGATTGAATTAAGCTGACTTCTGTTCCAGAAAGGATGGGGGAAAGAAGGGGAGGAAGAAATCTGCCAAAATTACTGGAATGCTCGCTGAAGAAACCAGAAGAAAGATGTTTTCAAGCCTCAATATGTATGACAGGGAGGTTTTTTTGCCCGTTTTTCTAAGGCAAATCTTCCCTATTTACTCCTGTTTTCAGAGTCCTTTTATTCTATCAAATGAAACCTTAATCGTCAAGGGCAATAATTGTTAGCTTTTCAGAATTTATTTCAATTTGAAGACTCTCCCAAGTTCCTCTTTACTTGGGACTCTGTCAAACTAAAGGAGTTACATGCTAGTATGTTACTATATTTTTCATAATTCATGTAGTGAACTTACATCATCTGTGCTGAAGGTAGGTGTCCTTTTATTCTATCAAATGAAACCTTAATCGTCAAGGGCAATAATTGTTAGCTTTTCAGAATTTATTTCAATTTGAAGACTCTCCCAAGTTCCTCTTTACTTGGGACTCTGTCAAACTAAAGGAGTTACATGCTAGTATGTTACTATATTTTTCATAATTCATGTAGTGAACTTACATCATCTGTGCTGAAGGTAGGTGTTTTGTCACTTCCTTTATTTAAAAAAAAGATTGCTGATATGTGAGTTTATGTATGTTAGAACTTCATACCTGATGGAAAATCACCTAGCATAAACAATGATGCTTTCTTTAGAATAAGACTTTCTAACTGATCATGGACCATTATGTTTTTTCCTTCTCGCTACCTCTGTGCCTCTTCATGTACCAGTATTCCACCAGGCCTGTCATGTTGTGTAAACCACAGACTTGTTATGGCTTTTAATACATTTCTTCTCAGGTATGGCTGGAACTGTTAAACAAGGCATCTGTGCAATATGTGGTTGCAGCTGCTTGCCCGTGGATGGGAGCCTGGCTCTGCTTAATGATGCAGCCATCTCATTTGCCTATCGACTTAAACATGTTGTTGGAAGTGAAAACCAGATCAAAAGTAAGTGCAATACAACCTCCCAGACTGTTCTGAGGAAAGCAGGAACCGATTAGCGATGTACTAATGCAGAGAGACTGCTTCTGAAGGGGTTCAAGAGTGGTGGTGTGGCTGCTCTTCAAGTGTGTGTTATCTAGCAGGTTAACTTCAAGTCCGTAGAAAACAGTAGTTCTGTTACCTTTACTGCAAGTTATTCAGAGGAATCCAGTTTTGTTATGTAGTGTGCTCCTTGTAGACTCCTTTTACAGGTTGTCCTGGTGATCGCTTCGCTACAATAACTTCTGCTTAAAGAACCACATTAAATATTGCATTGCTGTTTTATTTCTGAGAAGATGCTCAATGTTTATCAGCTGCATGTTGAGGAAAAGTTGAAGATTTAAGAACTACATCACATGTCTAATAGGACAATGGAGTAATATTAGAGGCTAGATTATTTATAAGGGTTCACTGCTTCTAAAAATCTATTAGCAAGAAGCAATCTGGGTTAGTCCAATCTTTGCAGGCTGTGATGGTTACTGAAAATGTTATTGAATTGCTCTTCTTACACACACATTTACTTTAAACTTCTCAAATTTATGCCATAGGAGAAAGCAAGCTCTAAGCTGCGTCAAGGTCAAACCCAGAATAAGGAAGTGATTCAGGAATATATTGCTGGGGCAGAGAGCATTGCAGAAGATTCAACAACCAGGGATTATGTTGTCATGCGAGCTCGGATGATGGCAGCTAAGTCAGTTTACTGGAAATTTGAAAAAAATATTTAAAAGGAATATATATTCACTGTTCAATTGTTTCTGCTATAATCTAATTATGTGGTTTTCTGGTATCTTCATTTTGAATCATTAACTACTGAGTAATTACAACATTGGAGTAATAGTGTTCTCCTTTTGTCAGGTTGCTGGGAGCACTTTGTTGCTGTATTTGCGACCCGGGTGTAAATACTGTTACTCAAGAAATAAAGCCAGCTGAATCACTAGCTCAGCTACTGCTCTTCCATTTGAATTCCAAATCTGCCTTGCAGAGGATTAGTGTCGCATTAGTAATCTGTGAGTGGGCAGCCTTGCAAAAGGTAGGATGCTTTTTTTTGCAGCAAATAAATTTGACATACTAACTTAATCCATAGCTTGTAATCCACTTTAGTTTGAAATAAAATTTCATTAGAAAACTTAAAATGATATTTATATATCAAAATGGAAATCTTAATAGTGATACAATGGAAGAATAAATTACTTTTTACTAGCTAAAAGCCAAATGTCAGAACTACGATTTGTTAAACGTGTTCACACTTCTCTTAAAACATTAATCTTGAATAGATATATTTATCTGCCTAAGGTCAGTATTTCCTGTTTTTGTGCCTGTTTTTCCTAATGTTCACTATGACTTCTTTTCTGGTGGTAAATGGAAGGTTTTGTTCAGCACCATTCTTGGTTAAAATTCATGGTCCTTCTGAAACCTATTTCAGTTGTTAGTCTACCGTTGAACTGAAACGTGAACAGCAGCAGTGATGTGCTAACTAAGAAATATGAATTGTGTCCCTTTCTGTTTAGGAGTGTAAAACTGTGGCCATTTGCGTGCAGCCACGTTTACTTGGAGTCCTTTCTGAGCACCTCTATTACGATGAAATTGCTGTTCCTTTTACACGAATGCAGAATGAGTGTAAACAGCTCATCTCACTCTTCGCTGATGCTCACATTGACATTGGCAACAGAATAAACTCTAGTGTATTTACAATAGACCAAGCAAATGAGCTGGTAAGTAGAGGCATGTTTACCCTTCTCTTGAGTCTAGTCTCATCTTGAAATACACCTTTAGCATAATTATTTAAAAAACATTTTTTTCTCTAAAATATTGCTAGTCATATGGAATTTTGATCACTGGGAAAGGTAGTCCTTCTGATTTCCTGTGAGTTGTTCAGAACATGATTACTGGTCCTTAGACAATGACCACATTTTAATTCAGTAAAGAATTAAATAAATATTGCAGACAGTAATTTACTTGATTTGTAAAGTTACCTGGTATCTTATGTCAGAGTAATTTTGGGCTAAATTAGGTTATTTGCTTGTAGCATGTCACACAACGACAGAAGTTCATGATGAGACCACAAAATTTGAAGGAAAAATTTGCATGTAGCGGTTCCAATGTTTGCTGTAATAGGCTAACGCTGTATCTGTGCTGCTTGCAAGTTGGTTTCTGATAGTAGAAAAACTTGACCTCAGTATTTAAACTAAAATGGAAATAAAAATTCACACTAATCTTCTCAAAAACTGCCGTCTAACCTATACCTGAGAACCCATGTTATCCTATTTTTAAAGTAAGTTCAATGATTCCTGATACCATGTTGCTAAACAGCCATAAACTGTTTTCTTTAACAGATTTAAGTAGAAATCCACCCATCTGGGGGTGGAGGTAAGAGGAGGACTGGAGCAAGTTCTGCAAATATTGTATTTTTGTTTGCGTGTGCAGGACCTTGCTCATCCTTTCTATACTGTTTTATTAGTAGCATGTTTTTTAACCATCTTGTGCTTATTGATAAACAGCATGTATGGATTTATCATATGGCTACAGGCCAAAACAAATCTCCTTTTAGCTTCGGAAGTCCTGTCTTGAAATGTTTGTCGTATGTCCCATTCTCCCATGGAGCTGCAGTACAAGATTTCAGAAACTGCATTCCTGTTATTTGCTGGGAAAAAGAGACAGAAATATCTGTCTGAAGTGACTCATGTTCTGCTGTGCGAACTGCAGTGCCCAGAGGAGATCCATTTTTTACCATAAATGAAAGTCTCGTAACTTTCTTTTTTAGGTTACGTCTGTTTTCAATGAAGTGACATCATCCTTTACTCTGAGCCCTAAAGTTCTGCAGCAGTTGGATAGCAAACGACAGCAAGTGCAGATGACTGTTAATGAAACAAATCAAGAATGGCAAGTGTTGCATCTGCGAGTCCATACTTTTGCAGCATGTGCAGTTGTGAACTTGCAGCAACTTCCAGAAAAGTTAAATCCTGTTATAAAACCCTTAATGGAAGCTATTAAAAAAGAAGAGAATACACTGGTACAAAATTATGTGGCTTCGTGTATAGCTAAGCTACTTCAGCAGTGCACGCTAAGGTCTCCTTGCCCCAACTCAAAAATTATAAAAAATCTTTGTAATTCTCTCTGCGTGGATCCACATCTTACCCCATTAGCAGCGTGTCCTGCACAGCCTCAGGGCAGCCATGAAAATTCAAAAGGTATGTTGTCTTACTGTGAGGCTTCTGAAGATATGTACATGCTTGTCTCTGAACTGTTAAACAAGTATTTGTATGGCTCTTGCTTTCAAACTGATAAATGTCATTCATTGATTCTTTATTAGTAACTGTATTTTATTCAGGTATTTGTTGCTGCACACTGTGTAGCCTAATGGTGATCTTAGATGTAGAAACATTAACAAGTGCATTTTGAAAGATGCTGATGGCATCTGCTTTTCTTTTACTGCAGAAATTTTAAACTATTTTTTTAAACAAATCAGAAGTTCATTTAAATGTTTGAACATATGCTGTTTTCTATAAAGCTTATGCAGAGGTATCATTTGACTGAAGTTTTAATCTTTTTTGCCACATCTATAGTGTGCTCTTAACAAGGTAACTGCTCTTTATTCTCTCTGTCCCTGAGAACAATGACACCCCTTACCTATTTTTTGTAAAGCCAGTTAAGATCTGCAAATGATTTGTAGGTGGCAGTGACTTCCCCCTGCATCTTAAACTGTAGCTTAGATTGTCAGCTTTTCCCTTCTCTCTTAGGGCCCAACTCTGATAAAGATGGGATGCATCATACAGTTACTAAGCACAGGGGAATAATTACACTGTACAGACACCAGAAAGCTGCTTTTGCCATCACAAGTCGACGAGGTCCTACTCCAAAAGCTCCAAAAGCCCCAATTGCAGATCTTCCCACCGGCAGTACTGGGAGTATTCCTACTGAGCTCGATGAGGTAAAGTTCCAAAGCTTACATCAGTACTTTCATTCCCTCTCTCCCATCTTTGTTAGTGTTCAAATTCATTGCACACAGTAGCATTGCAGCACTCCAGGATTTTTCTCAGAGAATTGCATCCAGATTAAATTCCACGAGGCAAGCAGCATAGGCTAGTTAATGATGACAGCTTATTGTGAATCTGCCAAGTGTTATTACAGAAAACAAAATATGTGTGCATTATTTATTTTACATTTTGTACAGGATATGAATATCTCTGTGTAAATCCATGTAAATGCTTCTTCTCATGGTAAATTCCAGAGTGATCTTGCAGTTTTGAGCTTAGGCAGTGTTTTTTGGGGCTGACTTCCTACTACAAGAATACTTGTTTCTGAAGAAGATTTTTGCTAGAAATTTGATAGGGCACCTACCAGATATTATAGACTACTGTTTAGAAACTTAAATTTGATTGTCCTCTGTTTAAGTGAAACTTGCTTGAAAGCCTATCTGATGTTACTACTCTGTTAAACCATTGAATTCTAGGCTCAGAAACCGTATGTTGTACAGAGAAGAGGAGCAGAATTTGCCTTATCAACTATAGCTAAACACTTTGGTGCTGAAATGGCAACAGGATTGCCACATCTCTGGGATGCTATGGTTGGTTCATTACGGAACAACATTCACATAAACAATTTTGGTAATTGCATTTCTGACTGAGTTGGAGGTTGGGAGCTGGTGGCATTATGTTTATCTTAAACTGAACATCATTTTTTTTTTTTTTTCTCCTAACAGATCGAAAGTCTTTACTGGAAAAAGGAGATGCTCCTGCCCAGGAACTTGTGAATTCTTTACAGGTTTTTGAAACAACAGCAGCTTCAATGGATTTTCAGCTTCATCCTCTGGTAATCATAATCCAAAGCAGTTTTCATAGGAAATGCTTTAATGTGTTCACTGCTGCTATTTTAGATCTTCGTGGCTTTGAGGGGGGCGACTTCTTTGCCTAACTTTGATCAAGCTCTGCTTTTTTTTTTTTGTACTTGATAGGCTGCCTGTTCTTCAAGACTTGTATCCTAGTTTTAGCAGCTGAAAATGTAGCCTTTTTTTCTTCAGCAGTTCTTAGGTGTTTCAAAACTATTACTTGTTGGCTCCTATGGGGTGTTAAACTCTGCATTTGCTTATACTGGTTGTAGAATAAACCACAAGCATCAAGCTAAAACCTGCAACATAGACTTGACTTACCCTTTTCTGGATGAGCTACTGAATCAAGATTGTTTCCAAAATTTAAGTTATGGTACTTAATGATATTTTGCTGTGTTGCATTAAACTGCACAGCTCTGTTATATTCTAGTTCCAGATTTCCTAAACCTGGAGAGCTGACGGATTATATGAGAATGTCTCCTCAGTTAACAAAGTTTACTATCTAAAATCACTAAGAGATATTATGGTGCTTTCATGTAGCTAAGTGAAATGGTTTGATTTTTGGTAGACTGAAATGTAGTTTGTACAATTGGAATGGGGAAATGTGCTGTACTGAAGACTGCAGTTACATAATCTGACTGCTGTGTCAGGCTAAAGGAGATCAGAAAGTAATTCTAATCTTTCTATTTCTATTTGTAGTTTCTATTACAAAAGTAATAGAAAAATAATGAGATACTTCAGTTAACTCCTGAGCAGACCAGATAAGGTGCTTGTTAAGAAATGATTCAAAGACTAAATGTCATGCATAATTGCTTCTTCAATTGCTGATTAGGAAAATACAGCTTTAGGCTTAAGCTATGCTTGATTGCTGGTTTTGAATCTGTGCTGTGTAATAACAGCTACTCTCTACCAGTGTTATAGTTTGTTTAGAACTTGCATCCTTGCATGAGCAACATAAGTCCGAAAGTCTACTGCACTGAACTTAAAAAGGAAAATAAGGAAGATTAAAGCTTATGAAAGAAACTGTAAGGGGCAGACTAAAGAATGAACATCTACAAGGTGGTATGGTAGTAACTTAAAGATAAGAAGACAGAAGCTTAGCGTAGACACTTATCAGAAAAGAAAGTCTAAAGAAAGGAGAATGATAATATGATAAAACATCTGACAAAATAAAATGGATAAATAGACCTTTCGAATATACCACTGTTCAATGCTAAAGACTCTCTTCTGTGCTGATAGGCTCTGGAACTAATGATTTCCACTAAAAAAACCTGAAGTTGCAATAGCTTTGTGAAAGTATCAGCTGAATGTAAAACAGTGGTCAAGAAGCCAATAAGTTAGAAACAAGGAAAATATAGATTTAAAAAATGAAAACGTTCTTGAAGAAAATCCACTAAACACACAAATAGCACTTCCTAGCTCAGGAGTCTGTAGCCACAGATACGTGGAGACTGGAAGAACAGATTGAGAAAGTACCATGCTCTGTTTGCCCTATGCTGCGCTAATTTCTGTTTGTTATATATTGTATCACGCTTACATGTTTCTCAGCAGAATTGGTATTTGGCCTAATTTTTATGTATAGGAAGTATCAGCAGTTTAGGAGGGATTTTCATGTTAGGAAAAGCTACATCATCTGTTTAAGTCGCCTGCCACAGTAATATAATTGTCTGTGCTGATGGATATTAGAACTTAAAGTAACTTGTCTTTATTTTGAAACATTTTTTCAGTCCTAAATCTTGTTTAGGAGGTATTTTACGTATTTCTTGGGAGACAATAGAAGTTTAAACAATACTTTAAAATGGTTCAGTAGTTTGCTTATAGCAGATAATAACCATTTTTCCTCCTACCCTCTTCTATTCAGTTAATTCAGCATTTGCCTCATCTTTACATGTGCCTTCAACATCCCAGCACTGCAGTGAGACACATGGCTGCTCGTTGTGTAGGTGTTATGAGCAAAATAGCTACCATGGAAACAATGAATATTTTCCTAGAGAAAGTTCTGCCATGGCTGGGAGCAATAGATGACAACACCAAGCAAGAAGGTGCAATTGAAGCCCTTGCATGTATCCTTTCTTGAGTCTTCAAAAATGCAGAAACCTGTTCTATATAATATGGGAAAGAAAGGGATTCCTGCTTGAAAAAATAGTTGAAATGTGAATCAAGCAAAATGTTGTTTTTTTTTCCTCCTGTATACAAAGAATATAAAGAGCTTTAATTTTCACTGAGTGTCTTAGGTTTTGGTGTGGAGAATCTAGGTTTCTTCCACTTTGTACTCTATGAAAGCAAGATAAAAAGGAATTAAATTGAAAGCCATTAAAATTCAAAAACAAGAAAGAAATATTTATTATCCCAAAAATGTACTAAGGTCAATAATTAATAGGCTTTTCAAAGAAAGTGAGTGTGCTCTAGGAAAATAACTTTGTCATTACTGAAGCTAGCATAAACAGTTTTCAGATGTGTAAATTTGGACTCCATTACAACATAGAACATTCAGCTGTAAGAGTGTGTGTTTTTTTTTGTTTGTTTGTTTTTTTCCTTTCTTGTGAGTGAATTCGTTTAGTCATACTTCAAATAGAAGGCTCTTGCTCCCTCTCTCCAGACAGGTGTGTTACTGAGGTGAATGGAAATGAGGTTATGGATTCTAATGTATTTTTGCCATATAATTTTTTGTTGTTGATTTTTTTTTTTTTTTTTTTTTTAAGTCTTACGTTGACAGCGAGTCTGATCAAACAGATGAAGATTGGGATGAGGCGGGGGGAGCACCTGTATAGCCTACTCAAGTCTTTACAGTCGAAAATGGCAGTGATTTACTTGCAATTGAACTTGGAATCCTTGGACAGAAATTAAACAACCGAAATAGGGGTAAAGAGTAAGCAGGTGTGAGCGTGTTCTCAAACTGGAATTCACTGAGCTTACCCTAAATAAGCATTTCTGATGGAGGAAGTGGGGAGAAAGTGATCCCAAATGTAACTGGGTAGACAAAACTAACTTTTCCCATTGCTTTGGTAGTATAAATCTTGTTTATCTCTGTAATGCATTTAATGGTAATGCTCAACTGGCCAATTTCATGCTCGATAGGTGTATATATTGATGTCAGACAATCCTGAACCAGTTAAAAAATAAAATTCCTTAATAACTAACCCAGGTGTAATGGAACAGTTGGATGTCGGAATTGTTCCATATATCGTTCTTCTGGTTGTTCCAGTCCTGGGTAGGATGAGCGACCAGACGGACAGTGTGCGTTTCATGGCGACGCAGTGCTTTGCAACGCTGATTAGGCTAATGCCCCTTGAGGTAAGCTCGAGCTGCAAGTACAGTGAACCTGGCAACTCCTCCGTACTCACTTTTGGCAAAGCTGAACTTTCTGGCTCTTAAACTGCTGAATAATTAACTCTCTTTTAATAGGTGTTCAGTCCATATCAGATAACTGAAGAGAGAACCTTTCTACTTAAAAGAAGGAAAATTGAACTCTCTGCCAATTTTCTAAATTAATGCTAGAATAAAATTCTTATGCTAAACGTGGTTTCATTCAACTGTGTATGTGAAGGTAGAATGTATGTTCGCTAATT
>NW_010582343.1:69302-102455 GCF_000705375.1 Tinamus guttatus | reverse complement strand
CTGCTGCTGAGTATGAGGAGAATGCTCATACTCAGTATGCTGAGTATGAGGAGAAATGCATACAAATAAATACACTTGAAAAGGAACTTAAAAGGAAAAATGAGATGGCAGTAATGGAAAAATTGTCAAAATGAGTACATTGTTACATAATCCTAGCTCTTTGGAAAACTAAAAAGCCTTTCATGCCTTTTACAACTTGCATAACTCATACTTTCTAATACTGTACTTGAAAGAGTACAAGGCTTGTGTGTAACCTGTTTTCACCAGTAGATGGTAATAGAAGACAGTTCAGAGCTTGTTTGCATGTTTTTAATGAAAACTTTGAATTTAAGGAGTTTAGCATCTCCTGCCTTTGTTTTTATTCAGCATAACAGAGCCTTTGATAACTAGCAGCCTCCTTTAAACTGTTCTTTTCTTTTTCTATGTGCTTTCACTGTAAGTTGCTGAAAATGAAACCCAGAATTTCTCATTGAAATCTCTCAGCGCGATGTTAGTTATTGTAATGCTATTCCTCACAGTGGCCCTTTTTTTTTTAAATGCCTTTAAGTGTGGAATCCTGTGGGATCCCTGCTGCTTTAAATTTAAAGTGCTTTTAATAGAAGACAATCAGTATGAGACAACCACACACCTAAGCACGCTTGGAAATCTGTATGCTCTTACAGTTTACCGCTTCTGACATGAGTATCAACAACAGCCTAATACCCATGTCCTACTTGTTAGACTTATCTGTTGTCCTCAGAGCAGAGGTTACTGTTCCTGAGTCCCACACTGCCAGTGGAGATCAGATGCACTGAGACAGCTTTGTAGAGCACCATAGTAACCTTCTAATGCAAGAGATGTATTCAGCCTTCCTGAAATGCATTTGCCCTCCAGTTTGTCCTGCATGACTGGCACTCTTTCATACTGCACAGCACTCCTGTTAACAAGTGCCATGCTGCACGTAAATAAGGAGCTGACTGCCAGGAATTACCTTGTAGGTTTGGCATCATTTCCTTGACGTAATCTTGTTGATTGCATTTCCCAAAACAAAGTACTGGAGTGTATGGGGGGGGCATGTGTGTTAAAATCATAATCTGAAACTATCTTTAGTACTTAAATAGCTTACTTTCTATAGGTTCCTTACTCATAACTGAATGAGAAAGAAGGAACACAGAATATTTTCATTGTGTAGGGATACTAGTGTCATAAATGAGCCAGCAAAGTTTGTCTGATTACTTAATCCACTTGTATGGCTACTGCTAGTATTTCTGGGATTATCTCCATCTCATGGAGATCAGATCATATGGCTAAACTGCCTCCGTAATGAGGCTATGAACCTGAGGGTCATCTGTGTCTAGTTCAATGTGGACATATAGAGTATTTAGAGAATTATTTATCAAGCCCCAATTCTGACAACTGCTGTTAAGAAGCAGTTTCCACTTGGAGGTCAGCATTTTCAAAAGACGCAAGTCTTGCTTTTTTCTACATGGACAGTGCATTACAATCTAGAACAAGTTGTAGATCAAGGGTTTTGGTGTTAAAGCCTCGTGTCAAACAATGTTACGTACAGGCACTTAACCTTTATTGGCTTCTTGTATTTTGGATAGCCTTCTACGTCTTTGTCTTGCTTGTATGATACTTTTTCCTGCCCAGAGCTTTTCTAGCAGTCTTTTCTAGCCAATTGATAAAACTCTAAAGTGGAATAGCTCCAGGATCTCCCCTCTTGTATGCAAGCTTAGGAAACTTTTCATTGCTTCCTTTGGGACAGAACTTTTGTGCCTCCTAAAACTCTGGAGAAATTGATCTACAAGGAATCAAGCAAGTATAGCACAAAACTTTGTCCTATAAAATTGAAAAGATTGCAGATCCTTTCCATTGTTTAAAAGGTCTGAGCTGGTATTATGTTTTAATTTGCACTGTTTGTGTGAGACTTAGTGCTCCAGTCCTAAGATTTGCTCTTTCAAAAATATTTTTTATTCCTGATCCACCAAACATGTCTGAAGAACTAATCCGAATGAAAGCTAAAGAAAGACACTTCCTGGAGCAATTACTGGATGGAAAAAAACTGGAGAACTATAAAATTCCAGTACCAATCAAAGCAGAGCTTCGAAAATATCAGCAGGTAACAGTTTAGAGTTCTAAAAGAAAAGCATAATCTGATGGAGTTCTATGGAAGAGCAGAAGTTTGTGTTTTCTGCTTTTACTCTAAACAGTACACACTTGTCCTTTGCCTTCTCTGTAAAAAGTGAGTTAAGTAAGGAAATTACTGAATTCTTCAAAAAGAAAAGAAAACTTATGCTGATTTCTCAGTTCTACCGTTTTTCTCAAGGAAGGTCCAATGGGCTGTGCTTTACTTAAGTTGATTGGGGCACCTCAGCTGCAGGGCCAGACTTGATTCTGGTGTTTGGCATTTGTTAGGATTCTCCATTTATTCCTCTCTGATTTGAGTGAATGAGCTGGAGTGGAGGTGTTTGTGGTAATCTTTTTTTTTTTTTTTTTTTTTTTTTGGCCAGTTTATGGACAGGTCCTGAGTTAGTAGTTACATCTGTAACTGCACTTTGGGAATGTATTATGTGGAGAGTCTGGGGTGGGGGGAAACTAGTCATAGTTTAGCAGTGATGGATTGGGAGGAAGCTTAGCTAGGAAGACTAGTTCTCAATCCCTCTGAGACACTTGTTTATTTCTTTTTCAGGATGGAGTAAACTGGTTGGCATTTCTCAATAAATACAAACTTCATGGAATTCTCTGTGATGATATGGGTTTAGGAAAAACTTTACAATCCATTTGTATTCTTGCAGGAGATCATTGCCTCAGGTAAGCTTAAATAAATAACAACCTAGCTTAAGAACTTCTAAAGGTATGTTTTTGAGGAATAAAAATCAACATGTTCTAATATTCTTAAAGGGCTCAAGAATATGCAAGAACAAAACTGGTGGACAGTGTTCCTCTTCCCTCCTTGGTAGTGTGCCCTCCCACACTTACAGGACACTGGGTGGATGAAGTGGGAAAATTCTGCTCAAAAGAGTATCTTAATCCTTTGCACTATACAGGACCTCCTACTGAAAGAGCAAGGTAATGTAGTTTGTATTTGTACATAAAATGTACATTTGTACATGAGCAAGGTAATGTAGTTTGTATTTGTAGCTTGAAATAAAATATCGCACAAAACTTTGCAGTTCACTTCCCTACTGAAGCTTGGTTTATGGGCACAGTAAAACATTGAAAGTTGGAAATAAAACCATGCATGTAAGGAACACTTAATTATGTGTTCTGTTTTTTTTCTTTAAGATTGCAACACCAGGTGAAAAGACACAATCTCATAGTGGCTTCATATGATGTCGTGAGAAATGACATTGACTTCTTCAAGTAAGAGTTTGGTCTGTTTTCTGGGAGTTTTAATAGTCTCTAGATTTTTTGATGCTATTTCAGTCTATTTTTATTTCTAGAAATATTAAATTTAACTACTGCATTCTTGATGAAGGCCACGTAATAAAAAATGGAAAAACAAAATTGTCAAAAGCAGTAAAACAACTGACTGCCAATTACAGAATAATTCTTTCCGGAACCCCAATACAGGTAAACGGCTGTCTTTCCTCATCTCTTTCCTCCCAGCCCCTCTTCTCTCTTAAGAAGTTGGCCAAGTAGAAAACAAGAGAGGTTTCTGCCAGTCAAGTTTACTGCCTTTATCAGAATTGTCCTGTTAAGACTAAAGCTTGTAAAATTAAGTCTTTCCTTTCTAAATGCCTGAAACTTTTTTCTTTTTTTTCTTCCTCTGTGTACTTAGATGTAGGGACATATAAGCCCTGACATCAGACACAGTAGAAAGTCCATTTATGTGTTATAGTACAAATGGGTCTCCGTGTAACTTAGGGTGATCAAACAGCCTCTGAGTTCCAAGTGTTCCAAACTTCGTTGGTGTTAAGTTTGCAGTGTTTTACAAGCAGTGTTGAATATGCGAAGGTTCCTGACTGATAATTTGGAACCATTTATTAGTTTTGGAAATAATTTAACAAATGTTTCTTTCATGTTCAGAACAACGTCCTAGAGCTGTGGTCATTGTTTGACTTCCTTATGCCAGGATTTTTGGGTACCGAACGCCAATTTGCAGCTCGTTATGGCAAACCAATATTGGCAAGTAGAGATGCCCGAAGCTCTAGTCGTGAGCAAGAGGCTGGTAAGGATCAAACTGTAAATCTCTGGTTTCTTGTCTTTTCTCTTAAACAAGAATTGCTAGTGAAAATAGTAATCATGGTAGCATTAGCATGTCAGGTGCTTATTGTGGTGAGTATTTCAAAATAACTATTCTCTGGAGCTCTTAACTGTTCCTGTTTCTTACACTAGGTGTTCTTGCAATGGAAGCACTGCACCGCCAAGTGCTGCCATTCCTGTTAAGGAGAATGAAAGAGGATGTACTGCAAGATCTTCCACCCAAAATTATTCAAGACTATTACTGTATTCTCAGCCCTCTACAGGTATGAGTAAGAAGGGGCTGTTTTTCAGCACAGTTAAGACCACAAAGGAGCCACTTGGCAGCTGTGTATTCCAGGGTCAATTTAATGTCAGCCCTGACATTCTCTGGGACCTCAGATTTTTATTTTGTTCTTCTAGTACATGTTCAAAACTAATTTCATCATGGTGATATTAGAATATTTTCTTGGCTTAATTTCTGACATGTTTCTCCATGAAGAATATCTAGTCATTTCAAATTCTTAAAACTTTCACAGAATCACAGAATGGTTGAGGTTGTAAGGGACCCCTACAAATCATCTAGTCCAATCCCCCTGCTCCAGCAGGGACACCTAGGGCACATGGTACAGGGTGGCATCCAGGTGGGTTTTGAAGATCTCCAGAGAAGGAGACTCCACAACCTCTCTGGGCAGCCTGTTCCAGGGCTCTGTCACCCTCACAGTAAAGACGTTCTTCATCACATGGAGGTGGAACTTCCTGTGTTTCAACTTGCACCCCTTACCCTTCGTCCTGTCACCAGGGTTTTCCACTACAGAGGCAAACATTTTCTTTTTGAGAGCAAATAACTTTCCATTTGATTCTACTGTTTAAGGTTGATCTTGTGCTACATATAAAAGAGCTTTCTTGATTTATGCTGATTCATAACTTGAACTGGGAACTAAGTTTTAAAAATGTCTCGTTCTTTTATCTTTCTCTTGGGAAAGAAAACGGTACTGAATTGTTTCTGGGGCCTAATCTGCAGGTTCAGCTTTATGAAGATTTTGCCAAGTCTCGTGCCAAATGTGATATTGATGAAACAGTTTCATCAATTTCATTGACTGAAGAAACTGAAAAACCCAAACTGAAAGCTACAGGTCATGTATTTCAGGTACAGATTAGTTCAGTAACTTTTACTGGTTAGCTTGTTTATTTCTGTTAACTTTTTTGTGTTTGTTTAAAGCTGAAAACTAAAAGAATTAGCTTGCTTTGTATAGTTGGCTTTATTAAGTAACATACTCAAATTAGAATGGATTATCAAAAGTGAAAAACCTTAAAACTAGAAACTGATAAAATCAAAATATTCCCTCTACGCCACAAAATTAAGATACTAAAAGCAGCATGAACCGAAGGGTTTATAAAGGTGCATGGTTTTGTAAAATTTGCAATTTAAGTCTTGGTATTTGGAGACAATAACTCTCTGAAAGGCTCTGCCCAGCTCCTGCAGCAGGAACCAAGAGTTTTATAATCCTAACAGTCCCTGGCTTTCAGTCTGAAGTACTGTGGTGGAGTTTTTCCTTCTCTGTGTTAAGGCATGACTGTTTTGAATAAAAATGAAAGTCTATCTTGTGGAATGTGGCCAAGAGGCCTCTATACTTGGGATCGCTTTTGTTCTTAGCTATTTCTGTAATATACTGTTGTTGCTAATCATTTCTCTGAACTTCTTTTTCTAAATCAACTGAAGGCTCTGCAATATTTACGGAAACTATGCAACCATCCAGCATTAGTGTTAACAACCCAGCATCCAGAATATAAGAGAATTACAGAGCAACTTGCAGCTCATAATTCGTCCCTTCGAGATATCCAGCATGCACCTAAATTGTCTGCTTTAAAACAAGTAAGTAAACCTGCATATTGGGCCCTAAGTCTCATAAATGCGTGTTTCATCTGGTGTTATGGTTTAGAAGATATTTAAGACTCCACCAGTTTGAAAACCCCTCTTAAAATATGGCAGCTGAAACTAAGTACAAAAGTTTCTTGAGTTTTTCTAACTTTCTCCTTGATGTAAAGCAACTCAGGGAGGGTGTTACAAGCTTGTGTCAACAGGCATGCTTCCCTCTAGTTAGAGGGACAGTGATGTTACATACTTAATTTTGCTGTCTTGTCAAAAACTTTTAACTGTTTTTAACTTTTTTTTTTTTACTGTTACTTTTTACTTTAAAGGAAGACTTTGCTCCTATTTACTACACAGATTAGTAGCTTGATAAAGTTAGGTTGGACTAAAAATGTTTTATCTGGAAGAAAATTTATATAAGGCAAAAATTTGCTCTGAAACTCAAATTCTTTGTAGTTTAGCAATGTAGTCAGATTTCCCACTATGTTTGTGAAGTCACCATCACTTACAGGTTTTCTTCTGTAACTTACTGGCTTTAGGTCCATCAGTGTCAATCTTTATTTTAATGCCTTTTTTTTTTTTTTTTTCACTTTAAGCTGCTGCTGGACTGCGGTTTGGGGAACGGTGGATCTTCAGAGAGCGGCACCGAAGCTGTTGTGGCCCAGCACAGGATACTCATCTTCTGCCAGCTCAAGAGCATGCTGGATATAGTGGAGCACGACCTTCTGAAGCCCCACCTGCCTCACGTCCCTGCGACTAGATGTCAGCATGCCTGCTGGCCAGAGGCACTCCATCGTGTCCCGGTGAGCTGCTCCCTCCACCACCTTATTCGTGTGCAAAACTACTCCTGTCTCATGGGAACTTTTCTGTGTATGGGAGTATAAAATTAATACGTAGGACTGATGTAACTGACTGCCAGATCATCACTGTGTAACTTAGTTTCAATTATTTGAGTATGTAAAAGCGTATTAGCAGGAGACTGCATCAAAACTGAAGTATTGTCAGTTTTGGAAAATTAGGTGTGTCTCTTTAGAAACATAATAATATCTCATTATTGATGAAGAAAATAGTAAGTAGTTGGTCTTCCTGTATTAATTTAATAGTAAAGACATTACCATAATGCAAATAAAAACTGAATATTTGGGTACTTTTATGACAACTAGCATAAGAGCTTTATGTTAAGAGGAATGCATTAACTTAGTGTTCTGTGCTATCCATTGTTCATCATCCTGATCCTGGAGATGATTACAGATTTCTTGTGCAGTCTCTGCTCTTTTATTCTGTGGTTACACCAGAGGGATGATCTATATCTTGTTGGGAAAAAAAAAATACATTTAAAAAGTCAGACAGCAAATTAAAATAACTTATGACATGGGAACATATCTGCTGTTCTGTTGTGGTATGCTCCTTGACACCTAGCCCAGAGTCCTTATATTTTATTTCAGTAAAGGCTTTGCTCTTATTGAAATAGGAATTAAACACAAATGTCAGTATTTAAGTAAAACAAATGAGAACAGTGAAATGTGAGAACTTGTGTATGTTTTGGTGCAAAGTGGTGCTGACAGTGCCATGAGCTGAAAGATAAAATTACTGTAAATTTCCTTAACAACCCAACCAGGCTGTCAGTCTCTCTTCCCTGTGCAGTCTGCAGTATTTCTAGTAAGACAGAATTTATTCTGATTTAGGAAGACCAAATTCATTCACTCCTGGCGCAGAAGCTGGCAAAAGATGCTACTTTGCATTTTCAGAGTGCTGCTGCTTTTGGGTAGTGATGATACAGTGAGCAGGCAGTAGCTGGGAAGTTACCTGCATCCACACAACTAAAAATGCCACATGTTGGTGTGTGCCTAGTTCTGTGATAACCACTTCTTCCCCTCACTCTGGGTGATCCTTACTTTGATGGCCTGATCCTCAGGACATCATGAGTAGTTCAGATTATTAGTAACCATAGAAATGCTCTGAACTGCTCTCTTCTGTAATGATTTAATAAAGCCAAAGTAGCTGTAACTGTCAGTGTCCTTCCTGGGAATTTTGCCCAATTCCTACACACGTCATCTAGCTTTGGCCAACTACATATCTGTTTTCCAGGGTGTTCCACCTAGCGTAGTTGCTCAAAACATTGCAGGTTGTGGGGGAGAGGGGGCACCTGCCTTGCACAGAGATGACATTCCTGTCTGCTGGAGTCCCTGTGCTTTGTTCATATTCCCATGTAATCCTGCCCAAACTGAGGGACACTCCGATATCTCGCCATCGGACCCTTGTAAGTACCTCTAGAAGGGGAAAGAAAAGGGCTGATGGCACCTGGTTTGGAATCCTTGACAAATTTTACTGTGGTCCTTACATGTTTTATGAAGCTAAAGTCTTTGCCTCCCAGGAAGGCAAAACTGAAGGTCGCAGCACTGTGCCCTGTCTGTTACTTCGTAGCACAGATAGGTAATTAAATCTGAACCTCAGTCTTACTGGTCTACATGTTTTAGTTTAGGAAAAAGTAAATATTCATTTTGATTTCCATGATGAATGCTCGAAAACAGTATTAAGGAAATGTATAACTTTGTTCACTTGTGACTAAGACTTACTTAACTTTGAGACCAACTGTAAAATTTCTATTGCATTTTTTCCTGCTAGTGAATAGGAGTCTTAGAGCTGCTGCAAGCTGGTGTCTCTTTAGGACTCAGTAATTACTGAACTAATGCTTTTATTCCTTTTATATTGACTACTGTTGGCAGAGAAACTTCAGAGTAATTTTGAGATTTCAATATTTAATTAATTTTAACATGCTTGACTTCTCTATTTTGAACTGCAGGTTTAATAATGACCCATCTATAGATGTTCTTTTGCTTACCACACATGTTGGTGGATTGGGACTTAACTTAACAGGGGCTGACACAGTAGTCTTTGTGGAACACGACTGGAACCCAATGAGAGACCTGCAAGCCATGGATCGGGCACATCGTATCGGACAGGTGAAAATCTTTTAAATTTCCTGTAAGCTTCCTTACTGAACTCCTTTCTTGAACTTCTATTATGTATCACACAGTCTATCCAAGTGACCTCTAGTGGTTTCCACCTCTACTTTTCATTCCTGTTTTGGTCAGATGTTGAAGATGTTGATGTCTGTTTACTTGTTCTATCCTCAAACTTGGTGAGTCTGTTTCTCTCCCCTTCCACCCATCACCTTTGTCCTGAGCTGCTGAGGAGACGCTGGGAGCAATAATCCTTCAGTGGAGAAAGATGCCACCGAGACAGGAGATGGAAGGGTTGCCTGAGTAGGGATAGTGATGGCTTCTACCATCTCTCACCCCAAAGGTGCACGGGGCAGCAACTTCCACCTCCCAAGCACAGCCAGAACTGCAGCTGCCTCTGCCGGTGCTGGCACAGTCTCATCTCATCCTCCTGGCCTGGTATCAGCCACACTAACTGCACACGTGTACTGAAGGGTGTCTCCAAGCCAAACTGCCTCTGGGCTCCTTGTGTTCACAAGGAACAGTATAAAATGTTTTGCTACCTTGAATATTGAAGACTTTTCTAAATACGTTACTACTCCTTTTTTCTTTCAGAAACGTGTTGTTAATGTATATCGCCTGATAACTAGGGGAACTCTGGAGGAGAAGATTATGGGTCTTCAGAAGTTCAAAATGAATATTGCAAATACAGTGATTAGCCAAGAAAATGCTAGCCTACAAAGCATGGGAACAGAACAGCTTCTTGATCTGTTCACTCTTGACAAGGTAAATAATCATCTGTGGGGGGAAAAACAAAAACAAAACAAACCAGTAAAAATAGACAAAAACTTCAGGGAAAAGCTGTGCTTTGAGATGTGAAACTTAAGCAGATGAACACTTGAAGTGGAATGATGAACAGTAAGCAGCCCTTGGAAAAACAGGAAGCGAAATTTGCCAAAATTAATCATCAGACTGAGAATTCTGTAGTAATGATATGTAAAGGGAAGCCAAGAATATGTGGTTATGACCTGAAAAAGTTCTTTTAAGAGAGAATATGTGTGCATGCATGCTGGGTTTCTTATTTGGTGTTTTGTTTTTTTGAAGGATGGAAAAACTGAAAAAGCAGATACCTCTACCTCTTCTGGGAAAGCATCAATGAAATCAGTGCTCGAAAACCTTGGAGAACTATGGGATCAAGAACAGTATGACACTGAATACAGTCTTGAAAACTTTATGCATTCATTAAAATAACCATCATAAATTCTTAATGCAACTGCTGCTAGTTCACGTATTTTTCTGCTGATATTCAGCAAACTTCAAAGCATAAATAGTGAACCTTTAGCTTAATGTGTAAATAGACTTAATTGAAAGAAGAATCTTCAGAAGACTGGCACTCAGGTGTCACCTGTTTCACTGGGGAGTTACTCTGTCTTAAACATTTGCACTGTATAAAAACTTTAAATGTAAACATTGTGAGGTGGTTCCAATTTTACTTGTTCTGAACAGCTGCAAATTCTTACTGGGTAGAGGAATAAAACAAGGCAGGTTTTTACATATGTTAACAAGTGTTACTTCTGTTTGAAACAAGTCCACCATTATTTCTTCCTGTATCTATAGAAGTTTTGTACAGATGTTTCAGTGAGTACTTCAGGTTGTGCAGTGTACATTTTTTTCTTTTAACCACAACTTGCTTTTAAGATGTATTAAAAAAACTTTTCAACTTAAACGTTCATTCAGATCATTTCAGGACTTGCATTACCGGAGGCAAAGCCTAGAAGCCTTGAAAATGTTGGCTAATTAAATGGCACTAGGTAGGTGTACCCACCTTTGTATATTAAATATGCTCTTCAGACTTTTGACATCATCTGAGAGAACAGTTGACTTGAACTTTTTAACATAATGGGTTATACTAAATACAGGTGATGGCCTATTTGAGGCCATGTTTGCATCCTGTTAACAGGGGTGTACTTTTTTAATTTATCTATAAGGCTAAAATATAGCCACTTTGAGAGATGCATGTATTCAGTATGTTTCAATTCTATATATTTTTTTGTAACTAAAAGAAATTAAATAGACAGACATTTTCCAGAAGTAGATTTTACACTGTCTAGGATTCTAAAATCCGTTAAAGTGACTGTTTACCAAACTAATGCATGATTTAAAACTTCTTTAAGGAATGGGGAGGATTTTTTTCTTTAGGAAAACATATACATAGAAATACCTACATGCAGTTTGAGGGAATTCAATAGTTGAAATCATGTAACAAAGGTAGTAAAGGACTTTATAGCAGTGAGTGAGAATAATATGGCTGTATATTAAGCAGCTTTTTATAAAAGGGAGGCAGTAGTAAAGTGTGTTCTAGAGGTGCATATGTACCAGTATATGCACTTTTATAAATATTAAATTATAGATAACTTACAGTGGTTGTCTAAATACATAGAATATATGTATAAATATAAAATCTAAGGTTTGTAGCCTGCTGTGTGCTTAAGCATCAGAGCTTAAAAACCACCAGAGACCTCAACTATGTAAAATAAGATTGTTTTAAAACAAATATATATGAATCAAGACTGTTTTGCAGCATTGGAGATGAATTCATGTCACATTTCAGTAGTTATGAACTGCCATATTGTAACTAAATTAGCATTCCATGAAAATAAACAAAACTGGGAATATATAACTTGTATGTTGTGTATGTCCATGTCAGGTTTGTCTGTGAAGAACTTTTATCCCCTGTAGCTGGGGATACAGCTTTACCCCTTTACCGGGATTGCTAACACTTCATTGCGTCAGCCGCATCTCCCCTGAACCCTTCATGCATAGAGGGTTTCTGTAGTACTTTGTACATCTTCCTCCTTGGATTATTAGAGTTCAGTGGGGCTTGCAGAGAAATTATGTGTGAGTACTGGGTAATTCAAGATATCTTGGTGCAGTAATCTGGTAATAGTGCCCAGAAATAAGAGCTCCATGCAGATATCTTACTTAGTAATAAAACACAGCATACGTTTTTTTCCAGAGTTTTGCTGGTTGCAATACTAGAAAAACAATGTATCCTGCAATGCCCCTGTTGGAAAAGAAATATAAAGCTAGGGAGCAGTTCCGTAGAACTGCTTTAAACTAGTTAGTTACTGTCCTAAGGTTGCTATGCAACTGTAATGCTCTTAGTGATGGCTTTCTTAGATATGACATCAAAAGGACTGCTGCACCTGAAAGGAAAACAGGGAAAGCAGAATAATTTTAGATGAACATACACATCAAACATGTAATTAGATGAACATACTGATTTTAAGCATTCTGTGAATTAATAGCATCAAAATGGAGATGAGCCGGAATACAGCACTAAGATTGTACATATGACACTTGGTTAACCTCCTCATCAAACCTGAAGGTACCTGTGCTTTCCAGGCAAGCACGTGATTTGCCATGGTCTGGCCTGCAGTGCAGATACTCACAGGGCACCAGCCTGATTCCTTCTCAGTGTCCTCAGCCTGTTCAGTGAGTGCTCGAACACCACCTCAGCACCAGGTTCTCAGCACTGCGCGTTGCTCTGTAGCTCTTACCCTAGTGCAGTATAGTATCGGCTAATGAAAACACAGCCAAAACCTTAAATCAGCAAAATCATGTTACAGCCCCCAAAGACTCTGCGCATGAAATGGACAAAGTCTGGCAAAGGGAGGCAGCTGGCACTGAAGTTCATTTCAAGTCCATTTCTTTTTTAGTGGCATCAGAAGACTACTAGCAGCCACCACAGCTGGGCTTCCTTGCACTGAGCTAGTTCCAGATCCCAAGTTTGCTTATTTATGAAAACTGAGCACCTCTCACTAGCAGCCACGTTTTGTGCAGGAGGAGGGAGGTGTTCTGAAATAACTGTATGGATGATGGTGCTTTTCAATCTAACTTTATTCTGTAGCTTGAAAATAAATGGAAAACCTTCTTCCATGAAATCTGTGTACAGTTGCTGTCTGAGTTGGCTGTCATCCTTGTAAACAGAATTCAGTGTGACTTTTTCCAGGCATGTTTCCTTTATAGGTCACTTCAGCAAAAAGCTACTTTCTTTCTATTATAATTCTATATACTCAGAGTTTTTGTTTCTGAAAGCAACAGTAGAGATGTTATATGAGCAGTGCTTTAGCAAAAACTAAGCAGCATAAGATGCTTATCATGTTAAGCTCTTATCTTCATCAAGATCATCTCCAGGTCAATTAAACCCAACCTGGAACTATTTACTGTGTTGCAAGGTTCTTCCCACACCAAAGCTTTCTTCAGGAGCTGGGACATGTTTCAAGTGCTTTATGCTGTTGTGGGAAGCATCTTTCTTGACCCTTTGTCTGCACAATGTTGTGTGACACTAGTGATTTAATCCCCTAGATTGCAAAGAAAGGGCATGCTAGTTAAGATAGATGTTTAAGATGGAGCTAAAATTCCATATTGAGTTAAGTAGACTCAAGCTTTGGGGTCTGACTGGGGAATGGTTAATGCCAAATTATCAACTTAACATTAGGGATAACACAGATGTTTCTTTCCCTCCCACTGTTCCACAGATTACTTATCTTTATAGGAAGGTCTCAATTCAAGCATAAGTGGGACAACTTTAAGAAATGGTGGAAAACTTCTCAGAGGAAAATACCTTTTTACATATATGATTTTATTAACCTGGACAAAAATGGCAAATAATGCAGCATTAAATAGAGCTAGGCTAAATATAGTTTTGGCAGAGGAAGAGATTTCAAGCCTTTAAATACCACAGCAATAACTGGCTTGGCAGCAGTTATAAGTTGCTCTATAATCAAAAGCTTGGAAGCTCCAGGCTTTTTCTTTAGTCTAAGCCAAGCATGGAGATAGCTTATAATAAAATTAATTCCGCTTTTAAATCATGTTTAAGTAAGTTACTTCAAGGGCAGCTTGCTGAGTATAAGCAAGGCTGTGGAGATGATTCATCTACATTCTTCAAAGTTTCCCTAATAGAGACTTGACCTTTGGATTGGTGTCAGAAAACGTATCAGTTGGCTCTTAACATTGTAGTGACTTCACTAGTTCTTTAATATTCTCCCTAGCGCAGGTCTGGAGGTATCTGTTCAGTTATGCAGTGTATTTTTAAGGCTGACTCACTGTTCAGGGATCAGGCTTAGGTTGATACTTTGGCAGCCAAAATCAGAGGCAAACCTGGCCGAAGTAGGGGATTCTGCCCAACAAAGGAGATTTCCATTGGTGCGAGGCTGTGATGAAGCCATCCCTGCAGGCTGATGACAGCACTCAGCAGGGATTTGGAGCCTGCTGGCGGATCTGTTTCTTCTTTGTACAGTTTGCGTGTATAGGAAGAGCTTTTTGTTGCTAGTAAGGATGGGAATTTGGAGGTGAGGGTATTCACCATGGGAGCACTTTTCCAGAAGCAAAGCTGTGGCCAGCTCCTGTGTATCTGCTTTTTTGGGTCAACAGTTATATACACTACATTGATATAGGTCTCATTTATATATATTTTTAAAAGTCCCTCCCTCAATAGCATCATGAAATGAGGAAGCATCTTCCTTTCTGTACTGTTCTTCCTTTTCTTTTTTGTTTAGCATTTGACCAGCCCTTGGTTAACCTCTTAACTCCTTAAGACTAACAACTGTAAGTGCCTGAAACAATCAAAATCTTAAGAACAGATTTCACTGATTTTTTTCTTCAGTAAACATCTATCTTCTAAGGAAAAAAAAATGCTGCTCACATCAGCTGTATTAACTGGCTGAAATACTAAGATCAGTTTTTCAAGTTTGGACCCAACAGTCCCCATAGTTTGGTACCGAGAGGCAACTATGAGCTGCATCTGCCCTGGCTTCTCTCTGGGTCAGAGAAACGTGCCTCAACGATGCAAGTGTTTCAGCAACCAAAAGGTATTCGTCCTAGCTTTATACAAAAGCTTATGTCTCGTGGTCTCTGATCAAGTCCATAAACAACTAGAGTCTTGAAAAGGCTCTTTTCCTTTTTTCTTCACATTGCTCACAAGAAGAACACACAGCAAAGCATTTAAACAGGAATTCACTTTCTACAGAAATACAAAAGTTTTTAAGATGGATAAGTAAAAATAAACCTCAACATCTCAACAAGAAAGACACAGTTACATGGGCAAAGGCACACAGACCATCCTAGCAAGACTTAATAGAATCTGTTCACCATTCAGAAAACACTGCTTGCTACCGAGATGGGCTCTGATTTGCTCTGAAACAGTTTCTGCAGAGGATGTAGATGATCTCGTCACTAAAAGTACACCTAGTAATAATCCTATGCTACCCATTGCAATAAAAAAATTCATTGCCATCTGTGAAAATTTAGCAGATATGCTACTTACTCTAGCAAGGCTAAGACTTGTGGCCTCAGCTACATGAAGTCACGTGATACTAGGGAACTCAAACACAGGTTTACAAACTTTGCTACATTATCTTTCCTTTTTGCTCACGCACCTTAGGAAAGTCGCACACAAATCAACGGCAACTGGAGAAACAGGCCTAATCTCAAAGAAGAGAATATGAGAGACCCTAGTAGTTTTGGTCACTTTGTACCACAGAAATTCTCATTTACTTCCTTGTGTTCTCTTTCATGTGGGACTTTTCAGGGCACTTTGCAGAAATCCAGTACTAATTCTCTAAGTGTAATCGGATAAGCCATGCAATAGTATAGACAGTGGAAAGTACCCAATGCCCTCACCCCACACACGTATCTCTCTCTCAGTTGCGAGCTGTAAATCAAGCAAAGATTGAGTGCTTGTGCTATTCAACAGACCATTAGTGGGCCATTTGCTTAGTGCTACGTCATTTGGATAGATCCCAAAGCTAAACACTGGATATCTGTCATTAATTTAGCAAGTAACAAACAAACACACACTTTTACAAGTAAAGTAAAACTCAGATCAAGGTTTGCTGACAGCTAAGAAGAGAATATTCCTGCGTACTACAGGAAGCCCACACACTACTTACCCCTCCATTTCCCTTTCTAAACAAGGAAATACATACAGAAAGTAGCAACTTGAAGGCCACAAATTCAGACGCATGCCTGAAAACTGCAGGAAGAGGAAGGAAAGGGTCTGCCAGAAGGAGAGAGGCAGTGCAATGTGCTGGGTGCTGCCAAAGGGCTGTCCCAGCGGCCCTGCAAGCTGAACTAATCTGCAGTTCGGTCACAGGCTCCGCAATAGCTGAGCTATGGGAACACGCGGGCCACGTCGTCGACGTGCTCCGCTTGCCAGGGCCTGGGCAGGGGCAATGCCGCGCTGCTTATGCCAAGTCCACATTGCCGAGATTTCCCATATGTCGCAGTAATTACATTTCACAGCTTACACAGGCTGCCTCTGTAGATACTCCATGGAGAAAACAGGTCTACTTATCAGTACACCAGCAGAAAGTAAATTGACCTTTTAGCTGTGGTACTTACTTTTTTTTTTGCTAAGGATTCTGTATGTTATTTCTCTTTGAATAAATATTTTCCTCTTCAGATGCACATTTCCGTATTCTGCCCCTGTTTGGGATTACTCACACTGCATTTAGGGCAATTTTGTTATCACAGCCTGGCATCCTACAAATAAGGAATTCAAATTGAAATCTGTAACTTTAAGCCATAGGAAGAGTTAATATGTTTGTTCAAATGAAACTATTTTCACAAGCTAGCAAATGGAGCTTAAAAAAAAAATCAGTTGAATTGTGTATGATCTCTCTGCAAGAGCAGAAGACCATTAAAAAGAGTCCATCTCTCCCCAGATATGGACCTATTTCAGTTAGAAGGAGCAAATTGGCCCTCTGCTACCAAAAGAAGCGTGACTTTAGGAAGAAGCCAACCTGTATGCTGATCTATCCCTCCCCATGGCCAACATCTGCACTTAGCCCAAATTAGGAAACAACTTCGGGATACTTGGTGCCTCCGTGCCCAACTGTCATCACTCAGCAAGGAGAGCAAAGCAAGCTGGTCAACCAAGCTGAAAAAACCCAAGTGCTAATTCCTGGCCATTTTGGAGCTCTGGGTTGCTGCATAAACACAGGCCAAGTCCTTAAATGTGCATAAAGTTACAATGGAAACGCATTTGTAGGAGACTGCGCAACACACCCCAACCAAACCAACGGACCATGCCTGCCCACCGGCATGTGCTTGGGGTTAACTCAGTTTTTGCCCACGCCAGTATCATATCAGTGCAGTTATCAGCTCCCTGGTGACAACGTGGCCGACCTCAGCACTGAGGCCGCTTCCTGTGCTGCCCTTATCAGCACAGCTGCATGGTGCAATCAACATTGCAGGCTTCTTGCAGCCGGCTCGCTCAGCAGTCATTAATTATTGCTCATAAAGCGCAGACCGACGTTTTTCCCACCGTTACATCACTCTTTGGCTGTGCTTATTCTGATTTACCACCTGAAAAGCAGCACTAGGAACAAGGCCGTTGGGATATACAACATGGGCTCCTCAGCGGTCAGGGGAAGGGCCAGCAGCTGCACAGGCAGCCACCCCCTTTTCCCTGGCTTGGCCAGAGGGTTTTCCCAGCTCCAGAAGATCCCACCACGTAGCAATGTGTGTGGCCATGGCTCCTGAGGCCACTGCGGCGCCTTTGGGAAAGACAGCCAGGTCCCAAGGCCAGCCATGGTAGCAAGGGTGCCAGGGCTGCCTGCCCTCATCCTCAATAGCACAAAATCATTCCAATAAAATAAAATAAAGCCCTGTTGTGACACGCACTTGGGAAGGCCGCACACACGCAAGCCGGGCTCAGCCTGTGGATCATTCTAGAAGGTGGCAGTGCTGCTCCTGCCAGTTTCAGGGACGGGAAGGTTGAAGGCCCGCACAAAGGAAAAACGTTTCTTCCAGCCATGGGAAACGCACGGCCATCCTCAACCCCAGATGTGACAACGGTGCTTTGGGGCTTCCGAAAGCTGCAGGGAGTGGGGAGAGGCCTCAGGATAGGACAGCGCCATTGCCGCCCCTGGTCGCCCTGAGGTCGGCACAGGGACCCTTTGGGCTCTGCTGAGGGGCCCCACAGCAGCTGCCCGCTATGGCGCTGGGTGCTGCCAAAGTGTCTGAAGAGCAGAACAGTTATTTTAACATCCGTTTTGTTGCTGTTTATTCCTTGAAAAGCAAGGCTTAACCTGGATTTGAGGCCGAGCTGTGAGCTTATAGCAGCCATTTGTGTGTGTTTAACCTGCTTGAGGCCTGTGCCAGCCTCAGAGTCCCCAGAGGCTTCCTCTGCCTTCCCTCACTCTGCGCCGACACGACACGCAGCGAGACGCGCGTCCGTGGCGGAGGTGTATCCAGGCACTAAATGGCTTTTGCAATTATCAGATGTCTTGATCAGCTTTGCTTTGGCATTTAATCAGCTATGAAAGCTATTTATTGCCTCATAAACTCCTCTGCAGCAAACATTATCCTTTAATTAATCCCTGAAAATTATTAGGGGGGTGTGTGTGTGTGGTGTAACCTGCTTTTAGCACCGTACAATTAGGCTCAGGAGAATTTGTTGCTGTTTTCCCTTTCATTTTGTTTTTAGACAGTTGTCAGCTGGCCCAGTTGGAGGGCTTGTCAAGACAGGTAGCAGCACGGTGCAGGTAACGAACACCAGCAAAATCGCTGAGCTGTGAGGAGCTCTCACACCTGGGAAGCTTGGGAGATGTGTAAAAGTTGAGCAATAATTTAACTCATATTAAAATGGGGAAGGTTGTCTAACAGTAAGTGGCTTCAGGACTAAAGGATGTCGCAGACTGATTAGAAGATTGGAGACAGCTGCTAATTAGGAGCATTTGAAGCCAAGGACATAAGAACAAAAGATCTCCCGCATAGCAAAAGGATTCAGGTGTGTAGCTCTGTGTGTCATAAGTTTGGTTTTTCAGTCATTAAACAACTTCAAAGGACCTGAGAACCATCAGGATCTGTCGATAACTACAACATTCACTACCATCATTTTTATAGCAAGGATGCAAGTTGTTTGTTTAATTTATAACATGGACACCAAGTTTTGTTATTCCCAAATGCCTCGACTTCTTCCTCCCATAGAATCAGAAGTCGGTTTTAAAATAGCATAGTTCACAAAATCACAGAGAATAGGCATCATGTTCTCAAAAAAAATTGTCAATATAAGAACTAGAAATGTACCAGGAAATTCAAGGATCTTGTGAAAACTTTATGTTTTCAGCAGAGAGCTTTACTGTGGGAAAAAAGCAGAAGCAACCTCCAAGATATGTGAAAGATGGCAATGCTGAATCCTGCCTCACTGCTTCCCGAGTGATTAAAATTCTTATGGAAACTGCAGCCATTGCTTGATTGGGAATGTGATATCTAGAAATAAGATATTTTCATATATTTGGCCAAGTTAATTACTGAGCAGCAAAAAGCTGTTGATATTATATAATTGGCCGGTTCTCTGCAGACCTCTACCAAACATTTCATCAACTATGAAACATATTTTAGGAAGTACTTACTGAAGCAGGGATTATGGATAAGGCAGTATAGATTTGAGAGAGCACATGAAGTATGAGAACAGAGATTGCTTTAAAGTTGGTGCAACAAATTTTCCCCTCAGCAAGTGAAGCTTCAAAAGCAAATTCTGGAAGAAAAAAACAAATACCTCTTGTGCTTTGGAAATGGGAAGAGAAAAGTGAAAAGAGATGTTGCCTCCCATGGCTTTTACAGCTTCTTATTTTAGTCATTGCTGGAGAAAAATCAACCTTGCTCTAATGACACAGCTGCTAGGGAATTTACGTCTCCTGTGGCAGCTGTTAATCATGGTGAGACTAAAGAGCAGTTCCACTCCAGTGACTCTTTCTGTGTGTTAGTAGGTGGCAGCACAGCCAGGACTAAAATTGTAAGAGATTATGTTTTTCAGAGATGTATTGAAAACCCCAACCTGGTAATCAAGCTTTCTAAAGTAGTCTGTATATGCGGTGTTACTGCTGGAGGTATTCTGCGTTGCCTAAACAATGTGTTTGTGCAGTCTGAGTTGCTGAAACATAACTAGGAAAAAAAATGAGGTAGGTGGATTCTGCTCAAATAAAACTTGGGAAGCTAGAAAGTTTAAGATTTTATGTCCCAGGAGGAGGTGAAGTATTGTAGCTTTATGCAGTCACAGGTGGTAAAATTACAGCTTTTTGCATTGAGAGGCCACGGAGGGTACCCTGTTGATCCATGGTTCAGAAAAAGCAGGTCTGTACACAGTAATTAGAGCAGCAGTGCAGTTGGCTTGTTTGGTCCTAGGAACCAGTACACAAGCAGTTTTATCCCACAGGACTGTAGCACCTTGGTGTATGCAGTCCAGAACTCATTTAAAATAAATTAAAGACCCCTAATGGGCCTTTAGGGATCATCAGGATTTTAAAAGGTGGTTGGTGCCAAGTTGTTCAGTGCTAATTCATGATCCAGATAGGCCAGGCGTGATAGTGGGAACACACAGTCAGGAATGGCCACGTTTACCACTGACAAACCTTGCTCTTGTTGTTTGATAAGAGGTAAGGACAGAGATCTAAACCTATGAGCTAATCCCAGTTAGGAAATACTTGCAAAGGTTCCTCACCAAGGACTGCTCTGATTTCAGTATTCTCTGTAGTTGCTTCATTTCTGCTTTCTCCTGTGCCTGTAACTCTTTATGCACAGTTTGGTATCTTTGCCTCAAAACCAAAGCTGGATGCAGAAATTGGTTGCCTCTCCTCCTATGGGGATGCCAGGACAGGAATACCTGGCAGCCTTGGGAGCTGAGTAAGTTACTGTCTTTCTTTTAGAGCCAGGGGTAAACGGCAGCGCTCGTCCCTCTGCTTTTTACCCGCGAGGGAGCTTGCTCAGCAGTCCCAGTGCAAGGGCGGGCAGGCTCTCTCCTGTGAACCCAGCACCTTGTGCCCGGGTCTGTGCAGGGCTGCCCTCCATCCTGGCACTGCCATGGGGCAGAGCACCAGAATGAGCCACAGGGCACAGGAGAGCGAGCGCGGGAGCGTGTGGGGTCTCGGGTGCCTGCGCTAGTCGAGCATTTAATGTGCTCCTCTGTACAAGACACTGTAATTTTGTCTCCTCATCAAGGACTCTTCATGCAGTACTAAGCAAAATTTTTATTGGCTAAAATAATGATAATTTTAAAAGTCCTGTTAATGTAAGTGACGAATTGCTTACCTACAGTTCTTTAGAAATCTCCTCTTGATTGTCCAATGCATATAGAATCAAGGCAAACAGAAAGGAGGTTGTTCTCTCTAAATTACATCACTCAAGTTTCTCTTTAGCTTCTTTTCAGTATAAATCAAAATATCCTTATTGTTTCAGCAAGATGATGGCATCCTGCCCAGTGGACTGAATAAACGATAATGCAGCCATTTGGCCTGCAGTGAGGACACTAGCCTGGTTAGCAATACTTGTCAGAATAAAGCAGACTAAAAAGGGTCAGTGTATGTGTCAGAGTCCTATCCTTAGCATGCCATGCATCCAGCGCACTAAGAACATTTTGTTATCATTTCTTAAATAGAGTGGTTGGATCAGAACAGTATGAAGAACAGAAACAGTCCAGCTGTGACCTCACCATATTGAGCCTAGAACTTGGCAAGATGAAGAGAAGCTTTACTAGTTTTCTGCATCCTAGGACCCAGGCTTGCTCCACCATGCAACTTGTTCTGAACAGAAACTGAAGGTAAAGTGTCTTTGTGTTGGGGGTCTGTCTCCTACAGGTCTAGCAGCAGTGTGACAGTCAGACAAAGGGCATAGTTTTATTCATGCTTTATTTGGTACAAACAATGCATTTTAACCTGTCTGATAGAAATCAAGCCAGTCGTGACAGTTGTGAGCTTGGATGCCTGAATTGTGCCTAGCGTCTGAGCTCACCTTCCCCTAGTTCTGCAAGTCTGATTTGCAATCCAGAGGGACTTGTAGTGTTAATGCATGTACCTTGAGTAGATTTTGACTAATTTAGGCTCAGCTGAAAATCAGTATTTATTTAACGGGATATTTCTGAGAAGAAGCCTTTTGTGTTGTACAAAGTTGAAGGTTTGTTTGCATGTTGTTACAGTCTTTATTGAGTATTATTGCTGCGTCTTTGAAGCATGGGCCTAGTAAAATTTAGTTCTGGGAATAGGGAGTTGGTTAAAAGAAGACACAAGCATAACAGAAACAAATCCAACCCAGTCCTACCAAATGGAGATCAGACTTTGAACCTCAGTTCTTCACACAGTGGAAAGAACTAGCAATAAAAGCTTCTTAAGTCCTTGTAGTTGTCAAATGGCAAAATTAATAGGCACCAACAAATGTTTTCTATAGGGGAGGAAAGGCAGTGACAGATTTTTTTGTTTTGTGGTTTTTTTTTTTTTTGGTTCTGTTTTGCCCTTTGAAAAAGGGGCTGAATTTATGGATAACAGATATGCAAGTGGGAGCAAGTGAATTCCAGGCTTGTTGTATAATGTTAGACAGGTCACTTTTTATTTTTGGTCCTTCTGTTCTTACATGCTCTGTTTCTTTTGCCTACTCAGACTGAAAGCACTTAAGCACAGAGTTTCTTTCTTATATAACACCAGGCCCAGCAGAGCTCTGCTTTAGGTGGAGGCTTGTAGACAGTGAAGAAACATAAATAATTTCAAAGACAATTAGCAGCTCGGGCTTTAAATGGGAGGTCATAGTCTGGGCTGGGAAGGAGGAATTTTTACTGTTCTTTCCAACAACTCATGAATGTTGATTTAGAAAGGAGACTGGAAATTTTTACAAATGTTCAAAATACTTCCACAGTTGTGGCAGGGTTTGAAGTAGCTAGATTGTGAGCAGTTAGATTGCATTTGGCTGAAACTCAAGCTAGCTTTGCTGATACCTCCATGCTTCAGCTCCTGAAGCACGGGAGGTACCCAGTAAAGGACCCTCTTCCCCCACCACGTCATGCTGAGTGATGATTACTAAGAAAATTTACCTGTCAAGTGTCTTAAGGAAGAGGAGGTGGCAGTGTAGTAGTACTTGGGCTGTAAAAATAAGCAACAAATCAAAGTAGGCTGTACTTTGAAGAACCATATAAATCTTCTGCTTCTTCCTTCATTTTAGCTTTCATTATTTTTATCACAGTAGCACTTAAAAGCCCTGATCATCATAGAGGAGAGCAAGGCAACACACAAACCCTGCACAAGAAGACTCTTCTTCCCCCAAAGAGCAGCTGATCTCAGAGCACAGTGAAAGTGACTGTTCAAGTCAGTTAAGAGGTGCCTGGTCCAATTACTTCTTATAGCCTATAACTTTATAACTCTCTCCATAAGTTCCTGTTACCTCAGTTCTGCCATCTGATCTACTCTTTTTAATCTATTTTTATAGTCAAACTGCAATCTGTAGTAGTAAGATGAAGAGCTGGGCTGACAGACCTGAGGTGGGTGTAACTCTCAGAAGGGTAGGATTAAATACGAGGGGAGCAGAAATCTCATAGCCAGGACCAGCAGCAGCCAGAGCCACAAAGCAGAAGATGCAGCAACTGGACATGTACTGATAAAAGCCCTGATCTCATGGGCCCAGAGGTAGGAAGATAAGTACACTCAGAAATTCTTTATCATTGACATAAATGCTAAGCTTTGATGCAGAGCACCTGTAAAGACAGTCACTGATAATTTCCACTAAAGGAAACATGAACAAAATGGATTTAATTTACAGTGTGACCGATATAATCACAGAATGGCTCATTTAATACAGTTTGTTTCACCCCACTTCTGGATGCAAAGAGCTTTTAACACAGAGAGTGTCTCTAGTTCATCTGCAGGTGGATCACTGAAGTTGTGGTGTGTATGTTTTCACTCAGTGGTTTGTGGCTTCCAAAATATCTGCTGTAATCATTACACTAAATATTTATATCATGGGAGTGGCCCAGATTTAGATAGTCTGTTGGTACCATCATAGTTTACAGTTGTAATTACCCTTCATTAACAGGCATTCCTAGTAATTGAAATTTTTTGAGAAGTAAGGTTTTTACTAGGTCATTAGAGCTACTCATCCTCAAGGTTTATTCACTATTCACTTGCCTACAGTGTATGTAAATGGAGGTGAGATCTAATAAATCCATTAAGTGAGGTGCATCTATATTAAGTTGTTCGGAATGTGGTGCCAGCTGGAGAAGTCGGAACCTGCACAGTGTCAAGGACAGCTCATTCTTGGCAGTGTAGCTTCACTGGAGCTGGCCAACAGGATGTGCTCTGGACAGCAGTACATCTGAGATCCTGCCCTTCTTTAGCACATGGGAATGCCACTTGGAATTTGCACTTCTACGTCCTGTAGTCATCTATTTTCTTTCTTTCTTTCTTCGTAAACAAGTCAATAGAGTTAAAACTGTTTTTGATACAGTATGAGGTAGAGGTGAAGCTTCTGGCATGGTGTTGTGAAGTGGAAGCAGCGTTTGTGCTGCTCAGACTTGCCAAGATGGGGCCTTTCTGGGTCTGGGCAGAGGTAACATGAGGCAGCTTAGTCAGCTGCAGAGTTCAAACAGCTTCAAGGTTGTGTGGCAGCTGAGCAGGAGTTTTCCAGTAATGGTTTTGGACTTCAGTTTTTAATTCCATTCTTTTTTTAATCTGGCTCCACAGTGAAATTCGATTAACATAGTACTGAAGGTTTTCCACACCAATAGTTTTGCCTTCAAAGGAGTTTGCAGCAGTGACCTCAGAAACTGTCTCTGTTTCTCTTATTTTTCTCATATTGATAAAAGGAAGAATTCACATTCCCTGTTCATAAATATGAACGTCAGACAAACTCCTGACTATCTGCAGGTTGTCTACCTAATCCACTAACCTTGAACTTTTACCTACCCACTTGATTTGAAAAAGGGCAAATACTAGATTTTTCACTGCAATGAACTACAGAAGTAGAGACTGTCTCTTCTGAGGGCCAGAAAGGGAAATGAAGGGCTAATTCCCTGGGACTTGCTGCACAACCCTGAGTTACGTGGCAGGCACCCTGAATGATTCATGAGGTATTCTTAGAAATCATTTGAATGGGATGTCTCTACATCAGCCAGGAACGCTGCAGATGAAAGGATTTAGCTGCCATAACAGATAATAAGCCAGAGGAAATCTCTTCTGTGTGGGGCTCATATCGTCATTCCACAGTTAGGTTTGGAATTTACTTGTCCCAGGTCTCACGAGGGTGTGCTGTGGGAGCATGGACACGGGAACCTGAAAGTGGTGAGCTCCTTTTAGTGCAAGATGCCTCTGACATATCCTGCACAGGCAGGATACCCACGGGGTCTGTGTCCACTGCCAAGAGGGGTAGATGACTGTCTAGTTTCATGGTTACCACTAACTCCTCCTTGGGCTTTCAGTGAAGGACTCCAGTTACTCATTAATGGTGCAGATACTTGCTCAGATTCAGCAGCAGAAGCACTGGCACATACTGAGGTAGGGAATAGCTCAGCTCAGCTATGTTGCTGGCCCAAATTTGACAGCTACTTCAGTGTGTTTATAATTTTAAACACATAAGTAGTTCCAGTCAGTCAGGCTTATGTTTAAATGCATTGCTGACAGGGGCATTTCTAACTCCCATAACTGTTCAGAGTTTGGGTCCCAGAGGTCTTCCTCCAGATTTAACAGCATTTTCTGCCTTATTTTGTTGTGGTTGAAAGGTGTTAGCCGGTTTTGTTCTGTCATCAGAAACAACCAGTCTGCTTCAGCGAGGATCCTATTAGGATCTGTCATTTTTGCACTGGACAGGTAACTCGATGGGAATAAACTGCCCTGAGTAACTTAGAGAAACTAAGCCATATATATGGCTAAAATTAACATTACAGTATCTGCATAAAATAGACCATTATGGAAGCAATAAAGTCTCAAAATGATGCCTGCTAATCAGAGATGGTGCAAGCTGGTTAATTGCTAGATTTTTTTAAGGCTTTTACGGCATGGGATAGCTATTGCACAGAGTTCAGAGGTTTATAAAGCCTAAATGGGGGCAGTACAGAGTAAGAACTGAACAGGGTTCTCCTATCACTAGCATGGCCATGTACAAAGTTGCAGACACATGCACATTAGGAGACATGAAAAATAGACATGTTAATAATGAAATTGCTTTTGCATATGGATTAGGAAAAAGATGTGTAAGCTGCTATAAATGAGTAAAATACATGACGCTACCTCAGCTGTACAATATGCATGAGATAAATAGTGCTGGGGCTCTATGGATTAGGAAAAAGATGTGTAAGCTCCTATAAATGAGTAAAATACCTGACGCTACATCAGCACAATATGCATGAGATAAACAGAGCTGGGGCCTGTAATTGAAAAGGTGCAGCAGCTCAACGGCTCAGGGAGAGGAGTGACTGTTTGGGACATTTGTATATCTCAATCTAACCAGTAGCCTGTCCTGATTTTTCTAAAAAGGGGTCTTCTATTTTTCTACACACTAACTTAGAAGAACAGGGATGCATCAAATCACCTCCTGTACTCACCTGCACAGGGAAATGTCTCTGTGCCATCTGCCACCTCTTCCCTGGCTGTAGGAAAGTCAAGCCATAGAGCAGTGCATGGCAGTGCAGGCCTTTCTCTTCCATCTTAACCTCATCCTTGCTTTGATGAACAAACTGTCCAGGCTGGCTCAGACAAAAGTGGAAGAATGGCAAAGGCAACAGAGCACGTTATATTTCTGGCAGGCTCTGTTTCTACTGTTTAAAAGCCAAATGCTCTCTCCTATTTTTCGAAACTGGCTTTGATGCTACAACTGAAGTTTGGGGACACAGGCCTGCTCTTCACAAGCATCTTGTCCAGTGCTAGGTTTTCCAAAACATGGACCTTGTATGCCGCTGCCATACGTATATCTGGCAAGAAATGTTATATCAAGGCCTTGTATCTCCTCCCCCACAAGCTCTCTGGGCACCCTGCACCAGTGCTCAATCATCTTCACAGTAAAGAAATGTTCTCCTGTGTTCAAATGGAATTTCCTTGGTTTTGGTATGTGCCCATTGCCACATGGGTCATTTAAAGAGAGAAGTGTGTAAGGCTATAGAGCATGTCCAGAGAGAGGGGAAACTTGTAGGAGGCATCAGTCACCTCCTGATGCCACAGAAGATACATAAAGCTCCTCACAGGCAGGGAGAAGCAGCATCTTCTGTGCTGTGTCTGCACTGGGGACAGCCAGGGAGCCCTCGTTTCGGTAAGAGCTGGGCACAGTCACAGTCACGAGTGCCCTGGCTCAGCCACTGCCTGGGCCCGGCCTCCCCAGACCCGCAGCTGCCTCCACACACGCTGCTTTCCTGGGACCAGAGAGGCTCACACAACCATGGCGTTTCTTTTTGTCCTCTGGTCTGCTGTTACTTGTAGAAACAAAACCATTTCTAACCTGACAGTGCATTTGGGATTGGCTCAGGAATTGGGCAGAGGTTCAGCTGGCGCGTTTGATACAAAGTGCTCATTTCTAGCTAACACTATTTATGTCGCATCCCTGCCTCTGAGCAGGATTTAAGAGGACTCAGTGCTAGAAAGGCCCTGCCAGTTGCTGACTCTGCTGTGTTATGAGTGCAGCTTAATTCTCCTGTGAAAAGAACTGACACAACCAATCCCTGTGAACTCTTCACACTCGACAGGCAAACAAGTGGAGAGCTTGACCCATTGTAATTAGGAAACTGGAATCGAAAGCAGACAGGCTTAGCCTAAACTGAGAGACAGTAACCGCAATGTATAATATACAGTTTAATCACTGGAGAACATAATTTCAGCAAGTGAGGCAGTTTCCAAGATGGAAAGGCTTACATAAATATACTTCTAAATTCTACTTCAATCAGGTTAGGAGAGCATGTGTTTGAATAGCATCTAAAAGAACAAAAAGAGACTATTGTGTAGCATTATTTCTATTTCTGGCGTCACTGTTGTTCTCAGTGGAAAGGCCATTGTCACCCATCTGGCCTCATGTATCATTCAGAAACAAGAAATCAAGAACAAGACTTAATGGTCTTCCTTAAAATTCCCTTCCTGATGGGTATTATGGTCCTTTGCAGCAGGCATCTTCAGTTCAGGGCTGTAGATACTCTGTCAAAAGCTCACTGTTAAATTACGTTTTCTATAAACTTCTCAATGACTCAGGTGGTTCATGTCAACACGAGGCTTAACAGCAGCAGAAATTCAGCCTCATCCTCACCCCAACTTTGCTCCTTTCCCTCTTTTGCTGCTCGCTGTGGTGGAGGCCTCACTCATGGCGTGGTCATTTAATTCAGCCTTCTTGTTGCAGCCTTCTTGTTGCTTTTTCCTTTTTTTTTTTCCATGTCCTATCTGAATACTCTGATAAGTGAAGGGGACTGTATTTGTTTTTCCTTTTTCTTTCTTGCCTTATGTGACATTTAGCATCACCAAGGACCAGCTATCAGCAGCCATTAGCACAGCAGTAGGTTAGACACAGTGATTGAGTTATATAATGGTGCGAAAATGTGCAGATTGGACGAGTCATCTCACAGCTCTTTTTGGCCTGCTGGTTGTATAGTGTATCTTAAACCTTTTCAAGGTAGCAAGTGAAGTAGCATCATTGAAGATTTTTCTTTTTTTAAACACTGAATTTTCCTGTGCCTTATGGATTTTCCAGAACAAAATGTTTTCTTCTTGTTGGCTGATCATTGTGAAATTGAATCACAGCTGCAGACTTTGACTTTGTTTTAATTAAAAAGAATCTCTTAAAGTTTTGTCATCTTTATATCCCATATATATATTTTTTTTATTTTTTTATCCCATTTATATATTTTTATATCCCATGTGTTGTGGAATGCTGCTGTCACTACATAGTCATGAAGGAGTGGAAATTTCCTGCCTTCAAACTCTCTCAAATGAAAAGTGTTAGAATGCTCTAGCTCTGGATTTGCTTTTTTTGGTCTTCACAGGGCTGTGTGTGTGGTTTACAATCTCTTGTTTAATATTTTACCTCACAGTGTGCAGCTCATTCAGCACTTTGTGGCCTCAGTGTCATTTTCCCCTGTTACTCTGAAGTAGTTCTAGAGAGGGTCCAACGTAGAGCAACAAAGATGATTAAGGGGCTGGAGCATCTAATGTATGAGGAAAGACTAAGTGAGCTGGGCCTGTTTAGCCTGCAGAAGAGAAGACTGAGAGGAGATCTATCAATATGTATAAGCACCTGAGGGGAGAATGTAGGGAGGATGGGGCCAAACTCTTCTCGGTGGTGCCCAGTGATAGAACAAGGGGTAAGGGGTGCAAGTTGAAACACAGGGAAGTTCCACCTCCATGTGATGAAGAACTTCTTTACTGTGAGGGTGACAGAGCCCTGGAAGAGGCTGCCCAGAGAGATTGTGGAGTCTCTTTCTCTGGAGATCTTCCAAACCCGCCTGGATGCCACCCAGGGCCACATGCTCTGGGTGTCCCTGCTGGAGCAGGGGGGTTGGACTAGATGATTTGTAGGGGTCCCTTACAACCTCAACCATTCTGTGATTTACTAAGTGCTATTTGGAGTGCATTATTTCTGCTCAGATATCAGTAATTAGTCTTTGAATGAAGCAACATGAGGGCCTGAATATAGAGGTTATACTAGATAATAGATAAATCCACTCAACTGAGAAGAGGGAAAAAAAAAAGGGTCACAGTCACAAAGCTTAACCCTCCAGTGCATAGTCCGTGTCCCTGAGTCCTGACTCCTCACACCCGCACAGTGAATGTGGTGCAGACACCCCCAAGGTAGCTCAAGGAAAATGAACTTCATGCTTTAGCTGCCTCTTGTGGTGAATTCTCACACACACAGTGGCATGATCTTGACTGTGGCATTAGCTTGTCTGATGTGGCATGATGCAGGGAGTGTCTCACTGCTTCCTGCTGGAGCTGTTCCGTGTGACATAAATCAATTTGAGACACACTAGTGTGAGAGCAAGAAATGAGGGCAAAGATCTGGTTTCCTAATTGGAAGGTTTGGACACTCACTAGATCTGGAGGGATTCTTGCTTCTGGTTTCTGCCCTCACACTGTTCCTGAGCTGTTCCCTGGCTGTTTGTGTTATAATGTTTATCAGATACCCCTACTTACTCTCCCAGAGTGACTGAGATTGTTCTAGGTAAAATGTTAATTAAAATGGAGGCCAAATGGACTGCTCAGCCTCTCCCCTCACCTTTGCTGGTGCTTGCTCACCAGTCTTCGGATGCAAAGGGACACGTTCATGTGACTAGAAAGTAGTGGCTTAGGCGGTTCCTAACCTGGAGCATGTTTAGCTAGACTATATCATAAGCAGGTAACCAAAGTAAGACTAATGTTTGAATAAAGCTAGAGTAGATGGGAGGTGGTGAAAGTTCAGAGGTTCAAGGAGCGTGTAGATGAGGCACTTCTTAGGTACATGGTTTAGCAGCCGTGGTAGCAATGGGTTTATAGTTGGACGTGATGGTCTTTTCCAAACATAGTGATTCTATGATCCTATCATTTCTCACGTGAAATGGTGCCCAACTGAAGTCTGAGGCATCCATCCTTTGAGTTACTGGGCACAATATTCTATCCTTTAATCTTTTAAGCCCTCTTTTGGCCTTTACTATCACTGTTTTGATTAGTGAATGATTTCCTATCCCTGTGTTCAGTGAATAAGGAGGTGGTTATTGATCATTGACTTGTTCGTTGGTTACTGTCTAAAGGAATTTGCAGAGCAAGTTCTTCAGGGCTAAGGTGCTTCTGCTTATGTCCATTCACGTTTGGTATTTCCTTTCTGTCATTGTAAAAAAAAGGTGGAGGGGAAGCGGTTTATAGGCTCTTACCATATCTCCTTCTCAGGTTGCTAAGTGTACTGTTTGTCATGCCAAATACATTCAATTTCATTAACCTGAAAATACTATGGAAATAGCAGTTCCTTTAATGTGACTGCCATGAAGATATTCAGCTCATATTCCCATGAGCACCTTTCCTTGCCTTAGATTTTATGTTTATTTCTTTGATTTACGTCTTGGAAAGATAGGGCTTCACTAGCCCTGGTAAAAAGTAACTACCAATTCATTCATGGCTATTGAGAGCACTGGAAAAAAAAGGTAGCTAGACAAAACGGTCCTGTTTTTGCTTGTCTTTTTTTTTTTTTTAACAGCTTGTCCAGTCCTCATGTTGGGACTTTACAAAACCCTGCTGAGCTTTGGGGAGATAAAAATGTTCCTACAAGCTGAGAGAATTCATTTGAACAGCCCTCTGGTACATGCTACGGTGTTTTGAATGCGTTATAGACTTGAACGGTGTAAGGGTTTTACAGTAGTAATATTTGCATTAAAAAGTTACAGCTATTTACTCAAAACCACATTCTCCGGTGATCTCCAGGAGGGAACACTCAGTTCTTCCCAGGTAGTAATGGTTCGCTTTCGTATTTAAATCACGAGGAAAGCAAACTAGGGAATGCACGGTGTAAGCTCCGGCCTTTCTGCAGGTCAGTGCAAGTGTGATGTGTTGCTCGGGCTCGGCCACAAACCGGGTGCTGGTTTAGCCTCAACAACGTTTATTGCCCAAGCTGCAGCGGTTACAGGGAGGGGTTTAGTCCGGGTTAAAGAGCAGCCTGGGCTAAACCCACCTTGTGTCTGTGTGGCTCAGAGCGCACAGCTGATACAGGACTGTTGCAGTGAAGACTGCAGTGATCCTGCCCCTCTACTCAGCCCTGGTGAGGCCACATCTGGAGTATTGTGTCCAGTTCTGGGCTCCACAGTACAAGAGGGATGTGGAGCTGCTGGAGAGAGTCCAGCACAGGGCTACAAGGATGATCAGGGGCCTGGAACATCTGCCCTATGAGGAGAGACTGAGGGAGCTGGGCCTGTTCAGCCTGGAGAAGAGAAGGCTGAGAGGGGATCTAATCAGCGTAGCAGTCCTGTGCCACGTGCTCTAGGTGACCCTGCGTGTGCAGGGGGGGGGTTGGACTAGATGACCTCGAGAGGTTCCTTCCAACCTTAACCATTCTAAGACCATTTTCCGGAGAGCCATGGTTATTTGCTGCCTGTTTCAGACAGGCTCATGGCTGAGCGCTGCGTGCGTTTGCTGGCATCCCGGGAAAGGCCCTGGCCCTCCTGGCAGAGGAGCCCTGGCCCAGGGCCACGTTGTGGAACGGGGCGGCAGGCACCAGGCTCCGCACGAGGCTGGACACCCCCGGCTCTGCTTAGCCCTTTCCCTCTCCAAAGGGCACTTAATCCCTGCTGCCATGCCAGGCAGCTCCCATGTAAGTAAACTCACACGGAGAGCTCAGGCTGGGATTTTTCCTGCTGGCAGCACCAGCAGGGCTGGGGAGCTGTTTTTAGGGAGCGGCGGGAAGCGAGCGGGACCAGCACACGCCATTCCCGAGCTCTTCCCTTGCCTCTGCCGGGGAGCTCGGCTTTCCAGGGAAGTGTTCTGCAGTGTTGCAAACAGCTATTTCCCTGCGCTTTAGCCATCTCCTCGTCTCAAAATAGAAGCCATTAGAGGCGGGTGGTGGGGCTTTTTACTGCTAGGCCAGTCTGCAGCCTGCAGTCATTGTAAAATTGCCAGCACAAAAAGTGCGGTATAAATTAGCCAGCAACTGTTGTTGAATTTAAAATAAGTCAAGGTCCCTTTTTTTTTTCCAAAGCACTTGTTCTGGTGTCCAGTGTCAAAGCTCCGAAATACTTTTATAGTAGCTATGTTGGTATTTACCTTCAGCTTGTATGTAGGAAGCAAACTGAGGGTGACCGTTCCTCTTAAAACGCAGCATGAGGGGACTGTACATTTACATTGTAAGATAACTGGAAAAGATGGTTTGTGTGCGTGTGAGTAGGTGTATGTTTGCTTAGCCTCAGCCAGTGCAAACAGCTTTCCTGGACAGGAGATTTTTTTTTTTTTTTTGTGGCTAGTTTACACTCCCATAATGCATGTCCCAAGATTTCCTTAGCATGTGCAAAGGATGACAAATATCAGTACTTCATACAACTATATTTAATAAGTTATTACAGAAAAAAATAAAGTCCAAACTACAAAGTTTAAGCAGTTGTAAGCAATAGCAGCATTGAGCTCCATGTTTAGTCACAGTACTGCAGTTCCATACAAGCATTAGTCCAAGCCAAAAAGGAAGAAGCTTTGTTAGAATTACTAGCAAAAACAATCTAAGAGAACATGTAATAAAAGATACAGTACATTTAAAATTAGTTGAAAAACAAGTACAGAGATCTTAGCTGTGAATGCTCTAAAAGTTATGTCCATTATTTTGACAGTAAAATTACAAATATCTAGTACTTTATACCCCAACAGAACTTCATCCAAAAAAAAAAAAAAATTAGCCGAAATTACTTCTTATTAGCACCCTGGTTTTCTACATACTGCT
>NW_010582343.1:39360-69263 GCF_000705375.1 Tinamus guttatus | reverse complement strand
AATGTAATTTTCTGACCAGCTACCCATTTGGGGTATAGAGTAGTCACTAACATGAATATAAAATACTCTGTGGTATGATAGAACACTATAGCAGCAGAGAGTAAGAAGAGAGGAGATTTTAGAAAAAAAAAAAAAAAAAGGAAAGGAAAGGAAAAGAAGAGGGGGTTAGCTGACATCATACAAACCAGCATAAAAAGCAACTACATACAAGCCAGATTAAACAAAAGAGACATTTCTACAAATCTGTGACTAATCTTTCACTCATACCTTGCAAGTAGAGATGTCACAATACTGAAATATTAACATGGGAGCTTTTCCCAGTTAGGCGCCATTTTCTTTTCTTTTTTTTTTTCTTTTTTTTTCCTTTTTTTTTTGTAACTACTCTAACAGATAGTGAAATCAGCAAAGTTATTTGCTAACTGCATATTTGCAATACAATTTGTTTTAGCCCATGCCTTGCTAGCAGGCTATAAAATACAAGCATGTAGGCAGAAATATAAGCATAAACTTTGTACCACTTAGCAGGAATTTTGTATTCCCTCTTCATTCCTTAATCTCCTTTGTTTGCAATTTGTGTACATTCCAACCAGTAGTACCTAATTTGAGTCTAAATTTTACTTCACTATTTGATCTAGTCTATACATTACTTACAGAACTGAACACACAGAGGATACACAATAGGCCAACTCTGGACACATTTCTTTCTACAAGTTATAGACGAGCCACCCTACCGCTCTAGCGTACGTTAGTCTAAAAGGTCATCCATAACTTGCTGAAATACCTTTTATCTAGAGAAAGTCATTGTATGCCCTGCTTACGCAACACCAGTTTTAGTGTGGGTGGGTTTCGGGGCCAGAGCAGGGCCCTGGCGGCAGGAAGAGGGGAACAGCGTCCGTGGAGGTGGAGATGTGAGCATGGCCGATACCGGCCACGACGGTGCCGGCCGAAAGGGGTAAAGTAAAAATGAAAAAAGGACAAAGGAGCGGGCGGCGCGCGGGACCTGCGGCTGCGCCGGGCGCCCCGTGGCCGCGTGCGGGAAGGGGTCGGCTCAGTCGCAGAAACAACACGGTGGCAAAACACAAAGAGACTCTGGGTTTTAGGAGGTTCGACCTAAGACTACTGAAAAGAGAGTTTATAGAAGTTCATGACAAGAAAAAGCAATGGAGCATCATGCTGAATGGGCAGGGTCGCAAACCCCTTGTTTCAATAGATTTAGTTCATTATAAAGGCAATAGTCGTTAATCGACACTGGTGGTGCATAAATCTAGACAGCGAACTGGTACTGTGACATCCCTATTATCTCCTTAAATCATTTTGATAAAGGAAAAGGCTTTTCAAAATATCACATTTTTTCTGCTTCATTCTGTCATTTTATTGCCCAATTCTTTGTTACAATTTTCCAATCACTTTACATAACCAACCATTTTTATCATTGCCACACTATTGTAAACCACATCAGCAAGTTAATACATAAAGCTTTGCATTTCAAAAAACTAGACACTTTAGTAACAATATTACAAAGATTTTAGCTTCAAAAATAACTGAAAATGAAAAAAATAAACTTTTAAAGAATTAGCATCATAAAATTAATTTATTCCAAGTAAAAATACAAAATAATATTAATGACATTGACCAGATATGAAAGTCTCTCCCAGAAACAACTATATTAATGGTTGAGAAAGCACTCCTTAAAGAAAATACGAAATAAAAATGAAAAATATGTAAATATGTTTAATTTTTTTCTTAGCAAAAAATCTTTCTAAAAATAACAATGAAAATTTGTCTCAGTACAAAGGCTACATTACTATTGAAAAAATACCAGCATGAAGAAAAGGTACATATTTGACAGTAGAAAAATGATTTTAGTGAATCACAATGTCTAAAGTCTGCAATGAAAATAAATCTGCAATAAAGATTTATGCCTTTTTTCTTTTCATTTTTCTTTTTTTTTATACAAACAGTACAAACAGTATTGCACATAACAACAAATAGTCGAGGTTAGGTTAGCCTTCAAAAAAATCGACTAGTTCAAGTCTCACATCAGAAAAGGCCACAATAGGACCTGTTGTACCCAGGGGCTTCTTAAGTCAAGTTGCAGTTCAGAACTCCGTATTTTAAAAAATAACTTTTTTTTTTTTTGAAGGACCCTCTTTTAATATAACATATCAACAACTCGGGGCACATTCATTTACAAAACAAAAGGGAGCATGTTATAATTTAATAAACTAAAAAAAGTTCTCTTTAAAAAAATACAAACAGAAGAACTCTCACAATTCTGGTCAGTCGTGCAGAATCACACTGATTATAAATATACAAATTAAGGGAAAAGATTTTTTTCACCTTCTATTCACAACTTTCAGCACCAAATGGAGTTTGTGTTTACAAGTGTTCTTTATGATAACTGTTTTAGTTTTAATCCAACATTACGCTGTATTGTTCGTTTTCCAGCTTCTCTCTCTCTCGCTCTCTTATTTCGCTCGCTCTCGCTCGCTCTCGCTCTCTCTGGGGGTGTTTCTACATGAAAGAGGGGGTTTTCTTCAAAAACTTCTTTCACATAATTAGGTAGATTTCTGTAGGTTAGCTATGATCTTTAATATTACAGTTATAAAGCTCTAACTTCTTCATTTTTCAAAAAAACTCAAATAAGCATGAAAAAAATAAAGTTACCCATCTGTTAAATCATTTTTCTTGCAGAATTAAATTAATATATATTTTTCTGAATAAACTTACTTAGAAAATATCATTTTCTTTCCTATATTTCAAAATTGAGGTATTGCAAAAGATCATGTCAGTCAGAAAGCATGCCTTTTTCTTTAAAAAAAATCATCAGCCGACTGTTGAAAACTGTCTAGATACAAAAAGTAGTGCATAACAAAATGTCTTGTACAGATGAAAAAACAGAAAAGACACCTGGGCTGGGAAAAGCAATATCACAAAAATGCCCAGAAATAACCTTGAAAGGGATAATTATAATAAGCATTTTAAACCAGTAAAAAACTATTTTTTCTTTTTTTTTTTTTCCAAAAACAGAAAAGTTCCTTTCAAAGCCAATACGCGCAACAAAACACTGGGAGAAAAAAAAACCACAAACAAACAAACAAAAAAAAAAAACAAAAGAAGAGCTTGCTAAATTAGACACAAACGAGGACATCACAACAAATAAAACCCAGACATTTAAATCTACTATGCGGTGTCATATCCAGTCAGATTGTCCCCAGAACTGCAAAACCCAAAGGAGGCAAAAGGAAAGGACATAGTGTACACATTCTCACAATCGTTAGGATACCAGGTGTGTGTGTGTCATTGTTAGCTATCCGCAGCCCCACAGTTCATGCTAAAAAAATGTCCACTGTGTTAGCGGCTCTTGCTTGTGTTCAAGCTTCACAGGATGCAGGGGCTGGGCGAGATAACCGCGTGCACAGAGCGGAGCTCTCGTGGTAACGGGTTTGTGCAGACATTTCTTTAGCACCCCTTTTTTCCCAACTTCCTTAATTTGTGCCTAGTCTGTGAGTCTGCCGGGCGCCTGGGCGGCAGCGCGGGGCGGCCAGGCTGAGCTCTTTGGTGTCCGGGCCAGGGTCTGCGGCTACGGGAGGGCTGCAAGCGTTAGGAGAGAGGTGGTGCCTAAGAGCTCATTCCTGTTTATGTACCGGTTATGAACTGTGTTAATGTTGGATACAGAGGCTTTAACAGTTAAGTTTGATCACAGTACTAGACATAATCACTTTACTATATAAAATAAATTGCACGATATATAACAGAGCACCGCAAAGTACTTCATCTACCATCCACAAATTTGTTTTAAGAATATCCTACAGCTAGTTTTTAATATTTGTTGTAATATAGGTCATTCTGTAATGGGCTGATCCTAATTTCAGAAGCATTACATTTACTGAGGCATGCCTTCCTCCAGTCAGTAATCGATTTTTTTTCTTTTGTTACTGAGTATTTTTTAGCCTACATAGATTCATAATTTGTGCATTGTGGGCAGGTTTTACATTAGACATATATAAAATTTATTGCATGCAGCAACCTGATTAAGTAAACATGCAGTCAAAATATTGACCTTCCTTGGAAGCTTTTCTGTATGCTATACTGATCTCCTTTCAGCAGCCATCACTATTTTAATCACATATTCATTTTTTAATTGATACCCTAGCCTGAATAGAGTATTATGGTATTAGTAATACCATTTTAATAGCAGCAAAAGCTATTGCAGCATACATTTACATAACACTAAAAGACCTAACCAAAAAAAAACAAACAAAAAAAAAAACAAAAACAAAAACAACAAAAAAAAACCCTCAGCAAAACAAAAGAAAAAAGTCTGATCCAGCTTATGAGGTATCATCCTTACAAGTCAAAATGGAGAGCAACTAAAGGCTTATTTTCTTTAAGGGTTATTACTACTCTAAATGACCCAAACTAATGATTGCTGAATATCCTTTTAAGTAAGTTTTTGCTACATCTGCCACCTACTTGTGAATATTACCTTTGGTAAGTCATCTGCTAGGGGCAAGTCTAAATTTCTGAAAATAAGTGCATGCTCCAGTTTCAAAATAAAAATAATTATAATAAAAAATCTTCATCACATACACATCAACCCAGTGAAGGCTGATGAGAATGGCAGTCTACATAATGTCACTAGTGACAAGTCTTGTGTAGGAAATTAAGGTACCAAGCAGATGTTTGTGTGAATCAAAGTGCAAAATCAGTACAGTTACACTCTGCCGGTTTGTATTATACTGGACACTGAGTTCAGTAATGTGACTGTAAATAATAATAATAGTAAGAAAAAGACCCATCTCTTCATTAAAGTCGAGGACGAATGCACAGATTTCCAGAACACTAAGCCCTGAGGCAGCGCTCGCTTTTCCCTCGATTTTATCTACTCCGGGCCGCGGTGCCGCCGGGCCGGGGCTCAGCTCCAGCGGAAGGGCACGTGCCGGGGCCGGTCACCTCCCTCCTTCACCAGGGGCTTGTGGAACTCGCGGCCGGCGCGCGAGTGGATGCTCGCCCAGCAGTATTCGCAGTAATACTGCAAGCAGGTGACGTTGGCACAGAAGAACGGAGCAAACTTCCCGCCGCAGCGCGTGCCCTGGCATTCGTCACACATCTGATCATCCAGCACGTATGGCTTCACTTCCACCTGCAGCGGGAAGAGAGGGAGAGCCGTGAGGCGGCGGGATGGGACGGGAGAGCCTGGAGCTCGCTTGGGCACCACCCTGGGGCTGCAGGAGCCCCAGGGCTCATTTAATCGTGTTTAACTGGAGTCGCCCGTGCAGCCACTATGGAACTGCTATGGAACTGCTGGAATTGCTAAAATGAAAAAAAAAAAAAAGACATATTTTAAGTTACACTGTACTACTAATATTCTGGAAAACGGTCTGAATATCTGCCATGCTGCGTATCAGGTACTTAGTAGGTTTAGAAGCATCATGTAAAATAAAACAGTCCTGTCTCAACTGAACTTGGAAGCAAGCAGATCCAGAGACCAGCATATGTCCAAATCCCTGCCTACTCACAATTCCAAAGGCTTGGAATAGATTCTCCCTCTCTCCTTTGCTTGTTGGGATTACTAGTGAAAGTCATTTTAAGGATGTGTGCTGCACAATTGAGGAATTTTAATCACCACCTGTCCTGATGAAGGACAGAAATAGGAGAGATTGCACTTCAAATTCAAGGTGCTTTAAGTAGTTTTATCTGTGAAAACAGTGAAAAGATGATTAAGTAAGCTTATATCCTCAATCAGCCATCTGGGAAAAGTACTGGCTGCAAGGAAACAGCTAACAGCTAGCATAATTTAGTGGTATATTTTAACACTTATGAGAAAACAAGATTTTAATCATGGATGATATTATATAAATCTCAGAGGGTTCAACAGTCTGATTAAGAATCCAAAATTAGTCTTGCTATTCTTACCAGAACAGTCTCTCAGTGAGAATGTTCAGAATTCCTTGGACAAGCAGTGCTGAAGAACCGTCTCGTCTTAGTTAAATCATTAAGTAGTGGAACCACAGAAAAATAATTGGAGAGATAACTGCAATAACTCACCAAATTTCAGGAAAGAAGGTCAGACTTTTAGCAAGAAAATGTAAGAGCTGAGATTCTACGGGTCTGTTTTTAAATACACACTGCACACACAGGCTTTCCCAATAGCTGTCCAGCTGCCTCCTCAATAAATAATCTATAGCAGATTAAACAGGAAAGCAGCCCTCCTTATTTTAGCAATAGGGAAGGGCAGTGCACATGCTGTGCTCTTTGGAGTAATTTCAAGCACTGAGTTCTCAAAACCAAAGGTGGTGTTTGCACACGCAGTTAGAGGCATAGTCAGATGGTCCAGAGAAAAAAAAAGTTTTGTGGAAAAAAATAATAGTTTCTTCTAATTCTTCAATTCGGATCTCATGAAATATATTAACTTCACCCCGTGCTTGGGAAAGCTGCTTAGAACCCAGGAATTTGTAAGCTCTGAAAAATGGTTTTTCCCTCTTTGGCCTGTGAAGCATCTGCCTGGATCTGTTCGTAGTGAAACGATCCTGGAGACTGCCGAGGTCGGCACTGATGTTATCACCCTGAGCCCCGTGATTTGGAAACCTCAGCCTCGACCCGTGGTGAAGAGGGAGAGCATTGCCTAAGAACAGCATAAATGCCACCAACTCCAGGCTGTTGACACGCAGTGACCAAACATCCAGAGGAGGAGAAGGAACGGTGCACGTCACCGGGAGCATTGCCGAGGCTCACGGCCAGCCTTCCCGAGTGCTGCACAATCAGTCAAGATCTTTAAGGTCCATCGGCTTCACTCTGCTCTGGCCACTTAAGTAAGCTTTTACGTAGTTAGCAAACATCATGTGAAGAACAGAGGTTACAGTGCCCTCTTCCATTATATTCTTGCAGGGATTTCTCCTCCTTTCCACCCTCGGTTTACTCACCCGTTTGTCAATGTCGTTGTGCTGGAGCTGCACAAAGCGAGCGCTGATGGCAGCGATGTAGCTCTGCTGGTTGGAGAAGGCCACGCGGCCGGCGCCTTTCGGGTACTTCAGCTCCGGGTCTGTGTCGATGCCCGCGTAGCAGACACCTCCGTATAAACGGTCCATAATCATTGCCAATTCAACTGCAAGGACGCAATCGTTACATATTACGTATTCAACAGAAATGATACTTTTCTGTTTGCGTAAGAGAAAAGCTGTTTGTTGTATTGTGCTTATCTTTAAAAGTGCAAAATAGCAAACATAAACGTTGGTTTGAACAGCAGAAAGAATCATCCCCCAGCATTAGAAGGTGAAGACAAAAAAACAGAATCTGTCACAAGAAACTCAGTGTGATGGTGTGAAAATATAAGGTTTTTAATGTATTTATGAGGCCAATATCACTCAAAGAATTTATCATCTTGGTGAACTGGTCATTTGATAGTCAGGATCTCCCCAGACCCAAACAGGCTTGGTAATGCCAGCTAACGTGTAGGCCCCGTTCAGATACACGACATAGTTCAGACCAGGTATTTTAGCCTACATACTAGGAGACTGAAAACACAGTAGCAAAGTATTCTGTATTTAAAACAAAAGTTGGTGAAACTTTAAAAGTTATGCTTCAGGAAGCCTAAATTTGGAGCCCAATTTAACATGTTTCAAACTTAATTCACTATCTTTTAAAATGATTTTCTGCTCTTTCTCTAACTAACAGCTTTTAAAGCATAAAATCTGTTTCCATATTTATGACGTGTTTCTATCATAACATAGAACAGGTTGATTGAGCAGCTGAGGAACCATACAGAGAGATTAAGAGAAAGCCCTGAAGGAAATGGAACAGTTTACACAAGCACACCCTTTACATAATGATAACCGTTGTCAAGTTCTCTGTAGAAAGGGATAGACACGTTTGTTAGATGGAGGACAAACCCTCACAAATCAAGTTACTGGGACCACTACCGGCTCCTGCCAAGTCAAGCATTTTTGTTCTGTGAATGCATCAAAAGACTTTCAACAGAGCAAGTTTAAACCTAGCTATGCAAGACGAAGTGAAAAGTATACTACATTTTAAAATCCCTGTAATTATTGCCAAATTAGTTCATTATTCATAAAACAGACACAATTATTAAAATAAATACGCATGTGCGTATAAATAAAGCGTCTGTGCCACATTAGGGAACACCACATGCCAATTTGTCCATTTGCAGCGAGCAAACAGAGGTCTGACTCATTCTGCCGAGCTAGGCGCAACAGATCACGAGGGATAATGGTCACACAGAGTGTAGGGACTTGGGGATCCTCTTACTTCCTAATGATTTATAATCGTCACTTAGGTAGCGATCCCAGAAAACAGCAAGAAGAACAGAACATCAAGAACAGTTAAAACAGCAGTTTCAATAAGATCCTCCCACCACTGGGCAAAGATAGTTTGCACGGTCAAAACCGCAGAGCTCAAACTCTTGGACCGAACTCCTGTCTCAGATTTGGAAAGGTGCACACAAGAAAAACTGGAAACTCTATCTGCCTTGAAAAAAAACCACTAATTCAAGGCATTGGCTTCCAGGTATAAGGTATAAACAAGCTAAGAGAGGCCAAATGACACTTCTTTTAAAAAATGCTGCAATTAGAAATGAGTTAATGTTTAACTATTATTATTTACTTAATTGCTCTTTCTTACAGTTTTGCTTTATTTTAAATGGGAAAGAATTAGGGGCCACCGAGAAACCTGGTCTTCCCTACAGCTCTCTGAGAGCAGCAGGGCTAGGATCAGGGTGGGGAGACGGAGAAAGTGAGAAGCTGCAGGTGGAGGTAGCTGCAAAGGGGCTCGGAGAGCTCCGAACAAAGTGTGGCGGGACTCATCGCCGGTGCAGCCAGAGAATCAGCATTAGGGCTAAAATAGTATTTATTAAGGAAAAAAAAAGACAAGTTGTAGGATATTATTCAAGCTTGAGTCTTTACGAAGACTGTTTCTAGTGAATATACTAATCAGTAACCCATTTAAAAAATCCAAAGTTTACTACAGATTTTTCATTTTGCTGCGTTTCGTCTACATGTATTTTATATAACCTTTCTCATCATTTTTGCTCAATCTCAAGGTCTGTGCTACCGGCCCTGCATTTATCTTGCACTCACCAGCTCGGAGGGGCCGTGGAACTCCTCCAACAAAGATAGTTTTCCGTGGGTCCAGAGGCTGAGACCCATCCATCACAAAGTCACTGTCACTTAGGTTCCATGGCCGAATTTGCACCTGAAAAGAACAATAAAAATTACTCTTCGTAGGGAAACTTGACAATTCAATAAGCAGCAATAGAACAACTGCCTGATCTTTCTAAAATTGAAATTATATTAAAAGCAAAAGCAGCAAATTGATGGTATAGCCAACAAAACAATTCAAGGACACAGCTTGTCTAAGGGTTTAAATGAAGGTGGACAATTCACTTATTACCTCTAGAGGCCAGGCTTGAGTTAAATTTCTTCAAGGCAAACTCTCCTACCTTACTAATTCCCTGCCTCCAACTGCCATTGTAATAAGAAATCTGTTAAAGGACTTGCAGAACATTTGGCCAGCTCTGTGCTACTACAGGTGCAGTTTCCTGTAATCACATACAGCAAGTCACTGATTTTAAAGCACTGATACAAATAGGGAGAAGAGAGAAAATTAGTTTTTGTGTTCTTAAACAGGAGTTTGTAAAAGTGTGCCTCCCTATTTCTGTTTAGCCGCAAGCAACACACTGGAAGAGGAGGCACACAGTGGAGGAGGCCGTGCCCAGGGTGCTCTGGGGAGAGGCTTTGGTTAGCCAGGCCAACTCCTGAGCGGTGCGTGTCCACAAGGCAGCACGGGATCATGCTTCTTTAGAAGACTATGTATTAAGGAGGGGGCAATTATTACCATTAGATAAATGATTGAGACTTCAAGCATGCATGCGACTCAAGGAAATAGATCTTACTAAGCTTAAATGTTTGTAGCACTGGGAGCAACACTTAGTTCCATTAAATGTTTAAATAGAAAATCCTGAAAAATATTTTGGATATGGTCTGAGGGAGTTGGTAAACTTATATATTTATTCCTGATATCTATTTGAGTAATATTACGTATTGTATTACAAGTTTCAACATACTGATACTCTCTACTTGTTACAGAGTAATATTACGTATTGTATTACAAGTAAAGTTTCAACATACTGATACTACTTATTTTACTCTCTACTTGTTACGCTTAGGAAGTTGCTACTCCACCAAATAGGCACTATTTTTAAAAAAATCAATAATAATCAATAATTATTATTCAATATATTTTCAGCACTTTTATCTACTTTGTACATATCCATGGTCCAAAAGGCAAATAGTAAAGAAAGATAAAAAGGTGAATATAGGAACAAGATACCATATCTTCTGTTCTGCAATAGTGTCTCCATACATGTTTTTACTCTAATTTATATAGGCTAATCTACTGAAATCAGAATTGCTCAGCTATCAAATGTGTGGGGAAGCAAGAAAGAAACCTAATGAAGCACTGGGTTATCTCTGAAGCTTGTACAATTTGCACATTTATTGCATCAGGTTTTAGGGTTTTTTTGTTTGTTTGCTTTGAACATTATAGAAGGAAGAACCTTAATTTGATTCTCTTTTACAGCTAACCCTGTAAAAGGATGCATACGCTTACGAGATTACCAGAAACACCAAATCTAAAAGGTAATTGAATGTAGCAGTTATCAAAGAAGCAAATGTTAAAGCCATGTTATGCTGATACAAAAAGCCAGTGAAACAGAAAGGACAGCAACAGCAAATGGATGAGCCAATTAGCTACAAGTAATTTTTATTTATTTATTAACTGAAAAGAGCAACAGCAACTGGGTTAGCAGCCAGCATAAGGGTCATGGCCTAAGCTACTTACTGGTTTGTCCTTAATTGTGGGACTTGACACACACAGGTAAAGTTTCCCATCTTCTTCCAGACAGGCATCTATCAGGGCTTGTACTGAGCTTTCCTCTTGGAACAGCAAGAAGGCATAACCTTGGAAAGGGCAAATGCAAAGAAAAAGATGAATTCTTAGAGCATTTTTTTCAATAAAGATAACAACTCCAAAAATTAATAAAATCTAAGAAGTTACAAATAACTTTGTTTTCATAAAATTAATTCACCTAGTATATCACGCCCTTACTTATTTTTATTTGATTAGTGCATACAGTATTGATTTCGTAAGGGAGAAGAGAACACCTTATGGGTGCAAATGTATTTGATTAATGATTTTATGCAGTAAGTATATAGGTTGTTAAATGAGGATTTCCTATTATCCAACAACTGCATCTGAGCTCTTTTTCTGCTGGTGTCAATGATTACCATGTCACAGTTGAGGCACTAGCATCCAGAAAAGTGGACAGGCAGACAGACGAATACATCGGTGACACAAGACAAAAATAAAGTTAATACTAATTCTTCTTATTTAGTCACATTTAACAGGGTGTCTTACATTTTCATAGGAAGTTCTAAAATTCTGAAATCTTTTCCACATAGGAACATTCCAAAATCCTGCAAATTCTCCCCCTTCTGCTGAAAACAAAGCAATTCCAAGCAAAGGCAACCTCTTCTGATGAGAGATTAGTGATTTAGAAAGAAACCTACGGCCTTACAAGTTACAAGCATGCTATAAATAAGGCACTGCCATAATTCCGAATCAAATGGTAACTTTTGCTGAGTACACCAAGGAATAAAAGAAACTCTATACATTATAAGATAACCTTAAAATAGCTATTACTTTAAATTTACATCAAGGAGAGTATTTCCATATTCATCTACTTAGCACTGTTTAGAAAAAAAATGCTTACCTAGAAAAAATAAGCATGAGAAAAAAAGAATCGTGTTTGTTGTATTTTGAGCCAAAGACCTGCTGTTGTTATTTACATTTAAATGCAGCAGTTCAAGAGAAAGAAAATATCCCACAAAGATTCCTCCAGGCCCCGCAGAGCTCTGAGACTCGAAGGCAGTGGGTAGGGCAGCGGGCACAGCCAGCTGTGCCAGGCTCTGCTCGCAGAAGGCCGGCTCCAGCCTCACCCGGCGCAGCCCCGCGCCCAGCCCTGCTCCCGGCGAGGAGGACGCTCTCCGCAGCGCGCCTCACTCGCGCCGGCATCGGGCCGGGTTACCTCGCTGCCCGTGAAGCTGTTGGTTTGGATCTCTCTGTTTGCCCTGCGTGTCCGGGAGGCTGCCTCCTTCCGGGGGGGGGCGGGGCCCCGCGCCCCCCCCCGCCCCGCGCTGCCCCACAGCAGCCCCTGCGGCGCCCGGCACCGTGTGGGGCTGGCGAACGGGGCCGAGACGGAACGAGCTCTGCAGCACCTATTCGGTGAATGCCGTTAATGTTTGCTTTAGGTAAAGGCTACACAAGTATGGTTTATTAAAAAAAAACAGCAAGACACTGAAATTATTATTGAACTAGTTAGCTGTCACCCTGTATCTCTAGTTCTTTGTGAGTCTGTGTGTTTTTAATTCCTTCAATTGAGTTTAAAACATTAAAATCTATGGGGCCATCTTTTTTTTTCCTTCCCCAGAAGCCAACAGAAATTTGCATTATCATCATTATTTACTGCCCAGAACAAGCCTAGAAAGACTGACCTCCCCAAGAAGACAAAATCGCTTCATCGTCACCCCTCTCCAGCAAACAGGGATCAACCACACACCTATACTTTGAGTTAAAGACACCAGGCCCAATACGAGGTGAAATACTTCATGAGGAAAAACATTGGTTTTCTTTCTAGCAGGCATAATACTTTATAACAGTGCTCAAAAGATATATAAAAAACAAGCATTTAAAATGTAACTTTCTAAAACTAATTGCATTTAATTATTAAGAAAACAATTCACTTGCAATCATTGTCATTTCTAGCTTCATGTTATCCTCCACTCATGCATTGTTTTACCTTCTGAATGCTGTCCCTTCTGAATATATTTGATAATAACAGCCCAAACTTTTATTATTTACATCAGTTTCTTTTGTTTAGTTGTATTCTTTCTGTCTCACGCCAAATCAAACAAGTAGACCCTAGGAAGAAACCACCGCAATGCTCCACCTCTAAAACCAACCCATATCCTTTTGTAGTTCAGGCCAATTCAAATTATATATTTTATTATAAATGGCTTACGAGACATCCCCATAGAGATGCAGTACAGATCATTAAATATTACCAAACCCAAAGAATAAGAATACATTTATGTTTAGGTATACTGTAAAATAATATTTCTTGCAATGTATTTAAGGGTTTAGGATTTATCTCCTGAACAGGCCCTAAGATTTGAATTCCAGGAAATAAAAGCTTGTCCATTTCAGATTTTTCTAATCTTAAAGCATCATTATACCTGAAATCCTTTTTTTGCATAAAATCCAAGTCGGGAGATGTGCTTTGAGGCTTAACTATTTAGTAAAAATCTGGATAACAGCTTGGGGTGCTGCTGCTTTCTTCTACGAGCCCGTGCCAGGGCCCTGGGTCACGGCAGAAGGCTGCAGCTGTGGCCATTTGGGGACAAGGTAAGTGGTGCCATCATCATGTTCACGAGCCAGTTAAAATTAACCAAACAAATACTTGGCAATTCTGTTTGGCTGCTAGATACAAGGGCAGCCCCGGTTAGTCAGAATTCAGTTTTCTAACCTGCAGTTGGCAGCAGCTGGGAGCATTAATAAGTTAACATGCTCTGCATTTCCCGAGGCAGAGGCCTAGGGAGTCAACGTATTTAGCATTTTTAATCCTCTACAAGATTCCTTCTACCTCGGAAGCCTGTTCTGGTAGCGCGTTCCTTAGCCAACCTTCCTTATCTGACTGGACAGTGTGAAAGAGCTCACAGGATTCTCCATGACAGAGACCTCCACCGAGGTGAAGAGCCACCGTACGTGAAGCCGCACAAGGAAACGCCCGGGCGAGGGCCGATCCTCCTGCATCTGCAGGGAAAGGCTTCCCAGCATAGCACGAACAGCCCCGCTCGTCCCGCTGCTCCGCGCTGCCCGGAGCGCCCCACCAGCATCCCGCTAGCACAAGGCCACGTTCCTGCTGCACAGAGCCCCTACAACCTGTAAAGGGCGACAGCAGCTGAAGATGAGCAGAACATTCATTCCCCCCATTCTCAAGCACAGCCCAGGTGCTCTTCATTCCTGAGTACAGGAATCATTGGTTATTTTATGAAAAGCAGCTAAGAGCTGAGCTCTTTGTATACACGCCAGTCCCACACCTTAACAGTGACATGATTTCCATGTGAAAGAGTATTTTGTCCAGGACATCTAATTTCACTTACCCTTGCTGTGAACAAGTGGGAAAGTCTGGCACAAACTCATCACTTGAAGGGCAAGACTGCTTGGAACAACCACCTGATGTTGCTACTGCCTGTAGTTGGTGTTCAAGATACCCTTTTGTCAACCTGGAAAGTCGGGGATCTCTCTGCTTCACGTACTGGCATCAAAGACCTCTCATTTCTAACGATGGGGACCCTTCTGTATTGCAGGGAGCACGTGTTGCAGTAAGACTGTACAAATTACAGAATTATAGCCAAAAAGTGCATCATGTTCTGCCCATACTTTCACCAATTTCACTCATCTACCAGAGTGAAAAGAACTTCTCTGGAACCTTTATTAGGGTACAATGTATACTGACCATTCAGCAAGGAAAAAATAAACTTTTTTAAATGGCGAGGCACGCAACTAGCTAGTAGAGTTTATCAGAGAAGACTGCTGCCTTGACCGGACCAAAATTTTTCTCAGAGTTAAAGACAGGCCACTTCCATGGCTCACCAGAAAAAAAAGCTTTTTGACTGCATTTCAGAGCATTCAAGGACAAAAGAGTTAAAAACATCCAGCTTTTTATTTTTTTTCCCTTCCTTCACACTTGCTGACACCTTCCTTGTACAACTGAAACATGAGGCACAAAGTCTGCTGGAGTAAAATGAAATCACTGATGGTGTTTCATAACCTCTGGGAGAAGGTAGGAAGGAAGCTTGGTGTGCTAAAATTTTTATACTCCTTTCATTTTAAGTCATTAGTTACTTAGGTTGTGTGAACGGTCTCCAGTTACTTAATGATAAAGGAATATTTCAGAAAGGCATTAACAGAAAATCTGGGCAGATCTCATGCTGGAATGAACTTTAAAATACATTTTATTCAGTCAGAAGATTTTCAAACATTTCAGTTAATTGACAATTAGTTCCATCTCTTCATCTTATCAGAAGTTTACCATTTTATGTTCAGCTTCTAGACACTAGAAGTAACTCATAAATGCTTTAAATCTTGCATTTGAGAGAGTATATAAATTGCTTTTCAAATATGTCAACCATGAGCTATGTCTTTTGATATAAAGCCAGCATTTTAGGATTCAAACGTTATATAACCCATAGTGAAAGATTAACCTATTTCTGGCTTTTAGAATCACAGTTACTTTTCAAATATAGAAAAATAAAATGTAACAAAGAACGCTATATAAGATCAAAGACTGTATTTGAATATCCATGTCAGAGGTCCCTATATCATCCCTTGATGTCCTGCATTGACCTCGGGCACACACTGTCCCAGAGCTCGGCCCACTTTGCAGAGCGAGGTGCAGAAACCCTGTGCCCAGGGGCTGGCTGACAACTGCGTTATCGGATCCGCGCCGGCGCTGCTGAGCCGCACAGCCAGGGCGCCGGAGACCGGGGCTTTCTCAGGGGTCCCTCTGCACACCCCTTGAATCATCACGGATATTCAATCTCACAGACAAAATGGAAAGATGACTAACTTGGAAATAGCTAAATTACCTTTGAAGAACGTTTTCTTTCATTCTGCCTTCTGCAAGCTGAGAGAGCATCTCCTGGGGTTTTGTGGGCCCCTGATGTAGCTCACAGATTACAATAAATCTGCCACCCAGTGAAGATATTGCATATATAACATGGCAATGTATTTCTAACTTCCATTTTTATGTAAAAAATACAGTGGGAGTTAACCTGACAAAGAAATTAATGTTCTTGCCCCACATTGGTGGTTATTTTTAAACAGCTAAGATGGCTACCTCAAAAAGCAGATTTAAATGGACTTAATTTTTTTCTTGAACTATAAATAACACCTTCTTCACTCCACTTTTTTCTGGAGTTTTAAAAATAATTTTGAATTGAATTACAGTTGTATTTACCAGAACTTTTGAAATAAATTTGTTTTAAAAACCCACAAAAAAGGAACACTTAGAAACAGTTTGAACCAAATTTCTATTTTGGTTAATGTGATGACAAAGGGTCATTGCTCAAAGTCACTCTTAGTAATCTTATTAGAAAATGCTTTGAACATGAATAAAACACATTTCTAAATCCAGAGATGAAATGACTATTAAAAATGAAACTGATGTTTGAAAAATAAAAATCCAAGGTATTAAAAAAATGCAGACTTTCTTTTTAACATTGCAGTGACATGACTGGATTTTCAAAAGACATCAAAGGCTTTAAATGCTTAAGAAACCTCAAAATAGAAAGGACTGTAATCTCACTTAGCTACTGCAGAAGAGTGAAATTATGTATTAGTCAGGGCTGCAAAGATGAATTTCTTTAGTTAGACTAATTTTAAGTGGCAGTGTATGACACTGTCAGCTGGTTTATTTCTCTAAAAAAGGATGCATAAGAAATGCAAGTAGTTTAATATTTTACAACTAGATTCCTATTCATTTCACATGGTTTTCATGAGTATTAGACTTCAAGTCTGAGTAATTTGATATTTAAGAAGTTCCCCGTATGCCACATTAAAAGCCAGGGTTTAGGGTAGGTTTGGTCTGTTTGTTTTTAATTAATGGTATGTAGTTCATCTCCTCAGTTGCAAAACTGTGAAAAGTACCTGTGATCCTGAAGCCATATGGCAATTAAATGGAACTTACTCAGTTAAATGCAAGAAAAGTCCTTCAAGTATACTGCATGGCAGAACACAAACTGAGGTTCTTGTTCAATAATCTCAGTGAAATAAATTACCCGATTCTATCATAATCCCTATTTCACCATTTGATAGTCCACATCATGGGAATTGCCAACAGAACAGAAACAAACTTGGGTCTTCCCATAACATATACACAGGGAAAAAACAAAGCAAAAAACCCTACAAAAGCACTAACTTGATCCTTTGTAATAAACACTATAAGGACTGTATTTTCCCTCAGCATCTCCTAATCCAAGCGTGTTTGCTGCGTGATGACAAACGTTATTTCCAACAGTGGAGAGCGCTGCCCGGCAATTCCCTTCATTTCGGCGCTCACAGGGGAGGGCAACCTTTCCATAGTGCGTGCATACATATGGAACTAAGGATTTACCAAGGCCTTTCAATTCTGAAAGGTGCCGAGGAAGAGAAAGGATTAGCAAGTCCCCACTACGTGGAAGTGCTGCGCGCTCTGGTCCAACCACCCTGCACAAACCGCCTCCATTTGCGCGGGAGCAGGACTGTTTCCCCCCAACTCCATTGAAGGAAACGTGAAACGCAGCGTTTCTTGTTTTGTTCTGTTTTTACTGAAAGGAAAATATTCCATAGGGGACTAAACCGTGTCTTTTTAGTTATCTGACATTTTAATTCTACACTAGTTTAAAACATTGCAACAGCAAATTTATAGGGTTGTCTCTTCTTTCAAAGGTCACAGCCATTTTAAAACTTCAGACTTTGGACTGCAACATGATCCATAGCAGGTATAAATCAGAATTAAAGGGTATAAACAAATAAAAGAAAGGCTGTAATATATAGTGTGGTTTATTATAGTTATAATAGTAGTCACATGAATTAATCATATGACAAAGATTAAATTTTTGATGAGGCAAGAGCTATTTTTGTGAAGCTTACTGGGTCAGCAGCATGAAATTGCACACATTCACCTTCATAAGCAGCAAAAAAAGTCAAGTAACCAAATTCAACATTGAATTTGTCCATTTCAGTTTTGAAGTGCAATATAAACGGTGACTGCTCTGGGCAAAGAAGTTCATTTTCGTCAGAGGTGGCTCAGGTTTGCTGCTACTGCTTTAACTCTGAGCAAATAGTTGGAAAGAAGATCAGGTTTCAAATTTGAAGAAAATGTTTATTTTTCTTCTTTGCTAAATATGCCAATTTCTAATTCTACTCCTAGCAAAATTAATATAGAAGAACTCTAGATAAATATTAATCAATAGTTTATTTAATTTTAGCATCCCCTCCAAGCGTACCATCAAGCATGATACCAATCTAATCTTACCATTATTAAAAATATTCAGCACAATCTTCAGGGGAAGAAAACAAGATCAAAGAATAGAGGGAAAAAAAAACAGGCTGCTTTTTAGCTGAAGTTTTAATTATGAAAATTTGTCAGTAAGTTTCATGATATCTCCCCTCTTCAGTCATACTTTTCTTTAGAATTTTGTTTTTTAAAAACAAAGGAAATGGACCTTCCTACAGCAAGGGGTGCACGCAGCACTCGGTGCCGCTGTGTAGTAAAGAGGGGCTTCATTCAGAAAATATAAGCAGCCTCAACACCCAATGTCACCTACATCAGCTAAGAATCCGCAGGACATTTTCTGATTTCCTGTGATTCCAGCTCTTCTAGGGGCGGATAATCTCTGCTTCACAGGGCATTGAAGACTGCCTAGAGAGGAACTGAGGTTGCAAAACATTTCTTAGGACAGAGCACAGATGCTTGGCAGGATAATTCTGAGGGGGAAAAGAAATGAAAACAAGAAAAGCACATTTTGTTCCTGCAGTTGTTGAAACAGGTTATGTTCTACATCCTCTACCCTAAGGCTTATCTTCACTCACATGAGAGTTGCCTAGAAAGCCAAAACCTTAGGAAAGGCTAGGACTCTGGGTATAAGCTAACTCTGCATTACTCCTTTTAATTCCCTCAAAATAGCACCCTGAATTCTATGCATTGTTCATCTAGGGGCCAAAAGAACTAGCAGAAACTCCCTGGTTTTACTTGTGCTAAAGAGCTTTCACAAGCAATTTTTCAGCATGAGAAGCATCAGTCTCCCGCACCCGAGAACAACCCTCCTGCTGCTGGTGCGCAGACACGCGCCGGCACCACAGTTAATAAAGGAAACGTCGTTACACGGGAGCATCCAGCCGGGCACGGACACCGTCCGCACGGACACCCGGGCTGCACGGCCCGGCAGAACTGCCCTGAGACACATCCACACATGCAGAGCCAGTAACGCACGGAGAAAAAAACCAGAGCACAAAACACCATCACGAAGTCCTCATAACACCACTACTCAAAGGGTCATGTTTATCTTGAGGCCCATAATTTTTGAAGATCCACTCCGATACTCACACTTGAAAATGAGGAAAAGGCAACACATTGAAAACAGAAGTTAGATTTGATGGTAGTGGGTTGAAAAACGAAAACAAAAAAAAAGCAGACTGTCAGTAAAATGTCTCAGTTTTAGAAGCAGTTAGTGAATATCAGGCTGAACTATTTACTGTTTTTATTTGGCAAAGGTGGTCTGGTTATTTCCTACAAACAAGTAAATGAAACCTTTTCCTGTACTCTGAGTATCTCCAAATCTGCACTGTATTTTTGCAGCCTTAAACCTTTATTAGCCTGCAGGTCATTAGTGGCTTTCAAAAAATGACTAGAAACACCAATTGACAAAAAATCCCTAAGTTTTATTCTCCTTCAGGGCACTAATAGTCTGTTGATCTAAAACAATTTCCACAAAATCTATTTTGGCAACAAGCATCTCTGTGCTAAAGTAGGATCAATGGTTATTTCTGGGAGACTTCAATTAAGAAGGGCTTTAGTGACCTTTCCTGAAGATAAAAATAAAACGCGTGTGTCAAAGTCAGATGTCTCTCTTTTCTAATGTTAGGCTTTCTGGATCCCTTATTACATCATTAAACACTACGAGAGGTTGAGAGCTGGGGTCCTGCAAAGACGTCGCCGTGCGATCGATACAGCCACAACATCTCCAAGAGTCCGGAAGGGAAACACGGTGCTTGGAGATCCGGGGGGAGGGCAGAATAGATGCTTGTACGCAAATCGCTACGCAAATCTCGGACTATATTGATAGATTTAGCAGCATGTTGAGCAACCTCTCATGCTTGCATGTATGTAAATGTGAACACTACAAAAATATCAACTCCAAATTTTCTTTCTATTTTTCACAATCTATTTTCCACCACGTATATGTGGACATTTCCGTGATCTCTTTTCTGGAACAGTGATTCCCTTTCCAGGGGCATACTGAATATTTGGCGTAAATACTTGACTTTTCCCACAGTGTTGCTAAGGCAGCATGTGTCTAGAGGACCTACAGAACACAATTGCTCTGATGTCTGTCTAAGCACCTGAAGGGGAAACTGTATTGTAAGTAATATGCATTTATTTGGCCTATCTATCTTGAATTTACAGGTTAGCACAGTAAAACTTTTTTTCACTCCCAGATATTACATTAGTTTTCCTGCATAGTCGACAGTAATGGGTTTAGGTTGGAGAAAATTGTTATTTGACTACTGCTGCTGCCCAAGCCTGCCACAGACTAACCAAAAATGAAGAAATTGATTTGAGAAAGAGGTTAGCCAGATACTAGGAACAGGCAGTCATTCAAATTGGAAACAGCAGCTTTTTTTTTTTTTTCATTTGTGTACTATGAAGTGACTACAGTCAAGGAAAAATGTATTTTTCAGTCCAAAATTCTTCAGCCCTTATCCCGGGAAAAATTACAGTATGAACAGCTATGTGGAACTATTTAATAAAACTCATTTTAGCTACAATATCTATTATTTTAACAGATTACAAGTAAGAGAGTTAACGATTGGAAGCCATAGGTTCTTCCCTCTTCTTTTCCAGCCCCCATGCAGACACATTTTAGCAGCTACAAACCCGGTGCGATGCCCCCACCTGCCCGGGCACCTCCTGCCAGAGGAGGCCACGTGTGATGTGTCACCTACCCCGTGACTCAGTTTGATGTAAGCAATGTAATTGGTTTGATTACATTCAACTGGTTACAGCATATCTTCAAGATCTCCTATTTCTGTGCAAAAGGGACACCAGGAAACTTATCTGAAACATACACTTTTTGTCCAATATCAGTTCTTCAGTCTACTGCATCACTTAAACACTTGTCTATTTTCCATCAGAGTTAAGTCTGCAGGATGTTCAAATAAGACAGAATTTCAAGAATTTTCACTGCCTAACAACTTCACAAGAGAGTAAAATGTATGGGGACTGTGCATAGAAAAGTCTTTTTGAAAATTCATAGTCAGTTCTTACTTGATTCTGTTACTTAGCATCCAAACAGCAACAGTTAGTTTTCTTCTCAGCAAGCGGATGTCTGGAATCCCTATTGACACAGAACCTCCTGATTTAAAGCTTATGATCAGCACCAGCTAAAGGCAAATGCAGGAACCCAACTACAACCATCTGTGCTTTGGTTTTTGTCAACCACAGCCCTGTTGAGAGGCGTCTCGGCACAGGAAACCCTGCTGCGATCTCAGCCCATGCAGGCAGTGAGAGAGAAAGCAACTTGCCTCTTGGGCATGTGACTAAGAGAGAAGAGTGGAGATGATTTGTGGGCAGGCCTTGTTCTGCAGAGAGAAAGTGATGCAACTGCAGCACGTGGCCTTGAGCTTTCCCCAAGGAGCCGTAAGGCTTATGAAGAAACCCCTACCAGTAGCTGCAGATGTGGTGCATGCAGCTTCAGAGCCGGCTTGGCTGGAACCCACATCGGTGGGCTAAGTCTCTCTCCTCAAAGCGCATTACGTAGCAGATCAGTCAGAGCAAAACGCAACGACATAAAACACATTTTAATAGAAAAGCAATGCAGAGGCCACAGACCACAGCCCAGGCTTCAGAAGTGTGCCTGCTTTAATCGCTGCAGACACATCAGTTAGGCCTCTTAGAAACCTGAAATTTGTCTGTGGGAAATTAAGGCCTTTCAGTGAACAGAACAGAACACTGGGCTACTGAGTTCCCTGACATCCCCACTCAAATAAGCCAAGAAAGGAACTAAGTGTGATTTTTAATATAGCAAAACGATCTTCCATATTGACATGTGTTTTAGTAAAGCGATTTTTCCTCTATATCAAAACCTCTGAACAACCACTGAACACTGAAGACCATAAAACTTTTCTAACAATTTACTGCCAGTGCTGCAAAATGTAGCTACTTCATGGGTAAGCGCATTCGAGCCCTTGACTATATAAAGCACTTTCAAACAGGCTCAGAGAGGAAAGAGGTTGGTTGACAGATGCGCACCCTAGGCTGGGATCACAAACATCACCCGGGATTTGCTTTGGCAGCTCTTTCTGGAAACTCTGGGGACTAACACAGCAAAAACAAGTTGTTTCTTTGCTGAGCAGAGAACTGCAGCCATGAGAAACTGTAGCTTGTATCACCTTCAGATACCAAGTACTAAAATCTTCCTGGTCATGTGGATAACAAAGTTCACCAGTTAAATTCATAATTTTAACAACATTGAAAAAGCTACTGAGCAATATTGAGCAGTACTTGAACTCCCCCTTCCAAGAGAAACTTTCCTACTCAAATATCTGCTTGAGCAATGAAGAGGGCCCTAGATGATGGCAAGATACCAGATTTATTTGCTATATGACTCACTAGCCCTAAACGTGTGTTTCTTTAGAACACCTGGAAAAAACAGGTATTTGTCTGTTCATACAGTACACAACAATCTATCATCTAATATGATTTGACTATTAATCCTAAAAATGTTATCCATTGGAACAGACAAACTGCTGAAAAATCTAGGACACTGGAGAGTAAGCAAGGATCTGTTCAGGATATATCAGAGACATCTTATCAGCTTTGAGAGAGAAAAAATGAAAAAAAAGGAGAAAGAAAGGAAAATTTATTGACAGAACAGATATCTGAATCTGCACAACAGCCACCTTTGGGATGAGAGTCAGAAATTAATGGACCTTGGTCCCATTACCTGCAAATTTCACAAGAGGCTACAGCACTTGGGAAAATGACAGGCGTCTTGTCAAGTCCATAGTGTTACAACGTAATTTCTTAGAGAAGAATGAAGGTTGGCAGAAATCAGAGGAACATGCATCATTTTTGAGAGCTGCTCACTACCAGTAATTGTAGCTCCGTCCTTGCTGCTCCCACCCCCAAAACAGTGCTGAAAAGGAACCAAAGAGGTAATCATGGACATGACATTTGTGATCTTTCGGTGGGAAAAAGCTTTCTGATGACAGATAAAGAAAGGAGCAAAGCAGGCAGAAATGTTTTGGAAAAGCAAGACTTCACTCTAGTAAGAGCACTTGCTCTACACTAATGAGGAAGGTGCAAGTTGCTACCCAGTGGATCTACTGTTTTGTGACTGGAGCCCAGAAACCGAAATTTCATTCCTGAATTTTCACTCATGACTTGTGAAATTGGGCCATTCTGGCTCTCAAAACAGGGTTTTCAGTAACAACCTGAACTACCTGGAGAATATTTGGCTACAGTCATGATGTTCTTCTGGTAATAAATAGCTATAGTTATTTGGTTACTACTGTCATACGCAACCAGAGAAAAGTGTCTTTCCTACTGAACTCTTGTGGAGCCTATGAGGGCTGATGCCCATCGGAAGAGATCTGGTCATCCCTTCCCTCCGGCATCAGAAGATGCTGAGCAAAGAAGGCAGGACCGAAGTTCGTGAGGAAATTGTGGTTTCTTCAGGGTTTAAAAAGAAAAAAAAATCTTGCAATCTAGCATTTCTGAGAGAAACAGCATGAAAGCTGGGAGAGCCCAATCCTGCAAAGCTACCTCTGAATCAGATTTGTTCTGCCTGAGCTTGATTCTGCAGAAATATCTTTATATTGTTTCATGAGAGTCTCATTTACCCTTAGAATAAGAAAAAGCAAGCGGCACAGTACTAGGGACAGGGACAGCTTCTTGCACGTTCTTGGACAGCCGGCCCAGCAGTCCCAAAGTCCGACATTTTAGCATCATCCGTAGCAGCTCTCCTCTCGCAAGGGCTTACTCTGCAGTCAGTTAGCACAAGGCTGACAGAAACGGGGCAAAGGAAGGCTTACAGAAAAGCTATCTAAAGCCTAAAAGAAAATTCTATACTGCAAAAAAACCCTTTTAGAAAGATATTGATATCTTTCAAAATAATATCAATATTTACCATGCCATGTCTTTTTGGATAAGGAATTTCAGGTCTCCATTTCAGGGCCTACCTCATGTTACCTTAGGGAACATGAGGAACGCTCATACTGTCCCTCCCCCATTGTGGTCTAAATTAAAGCATGACAACAACTTCACCGTGTTATCCTCTGCAATCCGACATGCGCTATTTTCTCCTGCGTGAGATTTTGTCACTGATTTTCACCCTTAGTGTCCTCTTGGGAGCAGTGTGGACAAGTATGTTTATTTTTGTCAAATAACAAACTGAGGGAGAGGGTAAATATGAGAGGATCAGGCCATCTGTTGCACTTCACATCCAAATCGGTTGTAATATCAAATCATTCCTCCCTTTTCAAACCCACACTGTCTCTAGTTCCACCGTGCTTCATTTTCTCATTTTTATCCAAACATCAGTCTTCCTAAATGGAAAAGAGCACAGAAAGATTCCTGCGTAGTTTTGTTGTTTTAAAATGAGTCATGCAGTTTAATTTCTGGAAAAATAATAGTTATTTAAAAAAAGAAAAAAGATGGTTTAAAGCTTGAAATCTATTAGAAAAATAAAATGAGAATGTTTTCAAAATGGCTAGCACCAGCTTTTTAATAAAAGAAATAAGAAAATTAACTGCAGTTAGCATAAACACTGCTCAGCTCCTTAGACCTGCAAATGGTCAAAAGTAGCAACGTATATTTTAATTAAATAGGAATTAACAGGATTTTGCCAGAGTAAATTGAGATGCACTAAGAGGACTACATCATGGTAACATTCAACTGCATTCGATAACGCTCATTAGATTATTTATTGCCATTTGATAGGTACTCAAAAAAAAAAAAAAAAAAAAACCTTAACCACAAACCACATTTAATTCCCAAAACTGTGTGGTAAAAGCCAAGTAAACACATTATAAACTGGGCATCTGCTTACCCAGGACCAGCACATGATTTTTATAATTTTGCAAGTTCCGTTACAAACATATCCAAACAGATGCTGAAGTCATCTGAAGACTCTTCAAAGCAACCGTAATAAATTGGCCTTATTCAGAAGCAAGCATTAAAATCACTGCATGGATGACACCAACATAAAAACATGGTGCTAAGCTTTTCAGTGCATAAGAGAAGGGGCAAAATAAAATAAGGCAATAATACAGATGCTCAGAGCTAGAAATAGCAACCTCTTATGCACATTGTCAGCTGTTACCAACTTCTCTTGCCCAAGTGCCTAATCTGCACTTTTAGTGACAAAACAGCTGGGTGTCACCAGTACCACCTCAGCAATCCAAATATTCAGCTCACTGGCAACCAGCTGCACCCCCATGGGCTGTTTGAGCTATCAGATACTTGGGGGTTGTATTTTGATACCCTAAAACGTGAACTGTTGACCAAGCCAGATCTCTGCCTCTCAAACATACACCCGTGTGCACGCGCGCACAGCGTGCGTTTGCCACAAGACACAGACAGGGTAATGAAGAGCTGGATATCTGGGAAAACAGGAAAACCTGGATAAGATAGCTGGCAACGTGCTTGAGGAATGTGGTGCAGATGCATCCACACGGATCTGCAATTCACCAAGGTCCAGCAAAAGGGCCCACGAAGGCTCAAAACAGCAGAAGCGGAGCCTTGGGGCGGCACTGAAATAGCCCGTGTGCAACTCACCGTGCCAGAGAAGAGTCCAGCTTCTCCCACACAACCAGGGCACGTCCCTCAAGTCCAGCACTGATCCCGAGATCATCGCGGGGCTGTGGTGACTACACAGGGCCAGAGACACCAACCTGCTCAGGACACCGAATTCAGGCACCTTCTTTGTTCAACTTAACAGTATAGAGTGTTTTGGGACCCCACCTGGACCTGAAAGTAGCTTATATGACACTGGTGAGTTAATCAAATGCACCTGCTAATACACTGCATAATAAGGCTGGCTGGATCCAGACTGACTACCCATCTGTGGCCTGACTTGCCACTAAACCAACCAGATAAACCACTCACAGCAAGGAGAGGTCACTGGGCTGGTGAGTGGCACTTTGTTGTCACCTTTCTGGTCGCATACCTTACCGGGTGCGCCACAGCTAAAGTTGCTCGTGCTAGAAAAGCTCCACGTGGGTGCTGGGAGCAACTACCATGTGCAGGAGGCCGACAAAACGGTCCTAATGCAGTGCAACCACATTGCAGCACCATAGTAAACACTTCACAAATTCCCTCTTTTGCCAATGAGGCACTGCATTTTTCACATGCAGCAGATGACAGGATCTGGATGTAGCTACGAAGATGCAAACCCAGTGTAAAACTCAACTGATTGCTGCCCTCTGACAAACTACTGAATAAACCTGCTCCAAACCTGGAGCTGAGTGCTTACTAAAGCAAACAAAAATCAAAAGTTGCTCTGAGAGTCCACCGGCCTGACCCCACAGAAATGAAGGAGCAATGAAAAAGGCTCCCACAATCCAGTTTTTTGTTTTCCTTTGGGATTGCTAGAGCACAAAAAGTAACTCTCTTCTCCTATATAATTTAGTGCGTGTCTTCTTTTCTGGTCTGATTTTCACATTTTCCGGTTCAAAATATCAGAGAATTTACGCATTAGCAATATGACATGGAAGAGCAGATACTAGAGCAAAAGAAGAGAGAACATTTTAATTGAAGAGTATTTAACTTCCGAATAAATTGTTTCACTGAATTTTTTACCCGAGGATAATTTCAAACATCCCTTTCACATTGTTGCATTTTAGGGAAATGCCTGATAAAATAAATCAGAGCAGCTTAAAATAAAAAGTTTTTGAAAAGTCTGTTTTAGTTCTAAAGGAGTTTCTAATGAAAAACAGAAATGGAGGCATTTTTTGTAGTACTTCTGTCAGTATTTCCATAATAACTTTTGAAAAAGAAAGTATTCTTCATGTGTATAACAGATCAAAGAGAAGGAAATATTCAGAATATATGCTCTGACTTCACCGATTGACTCCAGGTAATAACATTTCTATCTTCTATGCGGATATGATCCATGTGGGACCACAGTCAATCAAGGGTATTTGACCTACCACGCTGAACATGACTGTAAGTGAATCTCAGAGACAGGAATGCAGAACGTATGATGCTGAAGCCCTGATTGATAACTCAGAAGTCAGTTATAAATAAATCAGGAACAGTTGGGAGTGACTGTTGTTTAGCACTTTCAGACAGACATTCAGGGCAACTGGCAAGGGCTTTGAAAGCTGTTTCCTATATTAGAAGCATGACAGAAATAGAGGAGAGGCTGCATTCCCTTGTCTTCTGCTAAAATAGCTCTTACTCAAAAACATTTCTACAAGTTTGGCAAGGCTTAACTACTGCACTGTCAGATGCAGAACAAATTCAGTTCTAATTAGAAGTATCATGCTGATCTGCCATAAATATATAGTTATTTACTAAACTAGCAGGAACAATGAGATAAACTGGGTAGGACTAGCAGGTACTATATGCTGATCTGCCATAAATATATAGTTACTTACTAAACTAGCAGGAACAATGAACTGGGTAGGACTAGCAGGTATTACGGACAAGCAGAAGCTGGTTTTATAACTGTTTCTAAACTTCTAAGTGAAGGTGCAATCACATTTTCCTAGCCAGAAAGATCCTAAAGACTATAAAATTGAAAAAAGGAAAGTACACCAACTATGTGTAGAAATATATGCTAATGTTTTATTTATGCAAGAGCACATGTTGCATAATAGTTATGGACAGGAAGACTCAGTTTTGAGAGAGGAACAGGAAAGGAAGAGCATGTATTTTTTGTTCTGTTTTCAAGTAAAGTATCTTAAGTTGTGCTTGCAGGGGAAACTGTTGTCACAAGGCTACCTTGCCTCTAGCTTCCACGTAAGTGTAGTGGGGTTTCGTTTAGGGTTTTTTTTTTTTTTATCATCAGGATATATCCATAAAATACTGTAGCATTTGCTAGTTCATTCACTGAACACTCCATTGTGCTGCCAAATTACACAGTGACTTTAAGGAGCAGTTAGAAGTTTGCAGGATCAGAGAGAGTGCAAAAATATCAACACATAGATCCAAAATTCTGTGTCTAACTTCATGCCACTGTTTCAGATCCATAAGTGAACTCAAATGATACACAAGTTCCCGACTTGATTGAAAACAAAAAGGATACTGTACAGTACCTACAAATTCTTGGAAGAGGACAGGAAACAATAAAAATCAATTGGCATTAGCAAAGCAAACCTGTTTTTTCCTCACCCCAAATGCACCTGCATAGTATTTTGCTGACAGATACATTATTATCCTACCTGCACTTTAGGTCACCCTGAAACAAATACCTCCAAACTAGCAACTCCATGACCAGGGAGTGCAACACCAACCCTTGGCAATTTTGCAGGCTCTTAGCAGAAATGGGTGCTGTGGTTCAGCACCCAACTAACCGCTGATACAAAACTTTGGTTCTGAGCAGGATCACAGCTTCTCAGCAGACTCACATTTCCTGATGAAATACCATGTACCCCATCTACCAGCAAGTTTTAGACCCTGAAAAAAGATCTTGTCTACACAGTCGTTCCAATAGTTTCTACAGAAAACACACTGCAGATTCAGCATTAGAAAACATAACTTCCTCCTAAAGGAAGTTCCTTCCTTCTTCCTTCTAAAATGCAACTTTCCTTCTAAAGTTAACCTAGTATAAATTAAGGCCCAGTTCATGGATTCTAGGCTCAACCCTTTTCACAGCTGGACGTGCATACACAAGACCACATCTTGTTCACTGATCTGTGTTTCTCCCATCATGACAACTCCTAAAAATATGCTTACTGAAAGAGAAAGAATTCATCAAATCCTTTCTTTGTTATGGATCACCACATTGCAGAAATAGTTTCCTTTTACCAGAACAGTCTGCATACATGTATTTTAAGTTAATTACCTTTAGGTGGAAAATATGACTTGCTTTCAGCTTTGTGAGGCCAGTCCACCACAAGAGGTCCAAACCTACGAAAGCTGGCAGTGATCTCATCTACAAAAAACAAATGAGGCACCTTAGAGAAAAACTGAATACTGACAGTGGCAAACATTCTTACTCTAAAAACATTACAGATGGTTTTCCGTATGTTTTAAAAACAAGGAAAATTGAAACAATATACGTATAAAATGTCCAAATATTCCTTCATCTCTGTGTTATACTCTGCTACTTAAAAATGGCTTTGCCTTCCACTAATGCAGGGTTGCAGCAGGATTAAATGCAAACATGATCTATCAAAAGTGAATATGCTTCAGCTGTGGTCTACTTCTAATAATAGCCACAAAGCTGGGTCAGATGCAGCCACCTGGGACTGATGGAAGAACTACATGTCAGCATGGCCACTCCTTGTTGCATGACCTAGAACACAGGCTGCATCAGATGACATGACTGGGGGGGCTACACCTTCCTCTGTCCCCTCTGAGCATTTCCCCTGATCTAACAAATTATTTCTTTGCTTTTGAGGGATCATTTAAAAAAAAAAAAAAAAAAAAAGGAAAACACCTCTCTCAAACCTTTCCACAGGACAATCTGTACATGCAGATGTTTCTGGAAAAAGCATTTTCAGTTCTGTTAATATTTTTGTCTGTATTAGGTCTAATGTGATGCTAGATAAATGAGTGACAAACCATCAAGGGAAAAAAAAACAGTCTGAAGAGAAAGGAAGTGGTTTCCTAACTTTTTGATTGCAATTTGAGATGCAGACAGTTTATGTGACCCAACAAACTGCACTAGAGCCACAAAACACATACACGTCCTCAGAAGCTGAAGGAAAAAGGTGTTATTGTAGTAGGTGTCTCATAGGAAGGTAATAACTCCCAGGTGGCCACGCTGCTTCCTTGTGGGACAAGGCCGAGTGCGTATTTTGGTTCGGAGCGCCCAGCAGTGCTCATGGCAGCA
>NW_010582343.1:0-38196 GCF_000705375.1 Tinamus guttatus | reverse complement strand
GTAACAGATTTTGTAGTATCTACAGTTAAAGCTATTTTCTCGAGAAATAAATCTTTCAGTAAAAACCTAAGTGTTATAACTTTTTTTTTTTAAGGTTCAGCTTTGTTTTAACAGAATTTGCATTAAAGGGCTCAATTAAGTACCTCAGTAATCCAAATTATATGTTCATTAGTATTTCTTATGTTTTTCCAGTATTTAACTGTATTATTCTTAGTAGACAAACCTAACAGCTTTAAAAATAGAAGTTCTTGTAAATGTCTAATAAATAAAAAAAACAGGTTATGTGATTAAATTGTGTGTCATAGCCGCAGAAGGAACCTTTGCAAGATTTGTATTTTAAACCAATTCTGAGAGGTTTAAATCTTCAAGACCAGGTCTTAAAGAGCAGATCCCTCGAGACGCTGCTCGGAGGGCCGGCAGGGTCCCAGCCCCGAGGCTGCATCATCTCCTCCTCGGCACAGAGGGGCTCAGGCAGGGCAGAGCAGAGGGGCAAAGAGCACAATAAGCAGAGAAAAGCTTTGGGGAGTCGATATTACGCAGGTAGGCGAGGCAAGCAGCTCGGATAATAGGATCTAATCTTTAAGAGATTTACTAAATAAACCACAAAAGCTTACATTCTGCCTGAAGAGAAAAGTTGTTAACTGGGGCAACCTGTTAAGCTGCTACTTGGTGTTAAAACATACTTTCAGTAATGAACCAACACAAACCAACATAAATGGCTGCTATTTGCCTGATTGATGAAAATACATAAGTTAGTTGCTATTGAGCAGGTATGCAGGAATTACCATAAGAACAGACATTCAACCAGAAGATAGGAAAAGTATTCAAAGGCTTTATATAAGGAGTACTATAGCTCATGCCAACTTTAGCATTTATCTCCTTATACCTGAGCTGAAAACTAAATTCTTTAATATAGAGAGACATAGAAATGGAAACCACATCTGAGCTCTGAAAAGGCTAACTGCCTCCTCATATCATGGAGGATTGCTTCCAGGAGCGGAATTATAATTGATACAAACAGTTTATAGCAGATTTAAAATACCCATATATAATATATATAATTAAATATAACACACATGATTAAATTCAAAAATAATGAAACACATTAAAGTGACTTCCAGCAAAAGCTAAGAAGAGTTAATCTATATATTGGTGTTAACAATATATGGAAGTACAGAGAAGTAAAAATGGGAGCAAGGAGAAAAATCAAGATGTGCAGGAGCACACTATAGTAAAAAAAAAAAAAAAAAAAGTCTATCCTGGGAGAATCAGTAACAGAAACTTCAGTAGTAAAGCGTAGATTACAAAAAGAAGCAGTAATCCTATTTATGGAGAACAAACAAATGAAAAACAGAAAGATGTTCTGACAGACAATGAGCACCAACCTGAGCTTTTACGCACAACCAGGTACAAGGAAAGGATTAGAACATACAGAGTGCATCATGTTGACAGAGACCTGAGGTGCAAAATCTACTGAAGCGCTCCACTATTGTGCTTGGAAGCACCAACATGAGAGTTGGTGCTTCCAACTGCTTCCATGAGGTGCAAAATCTACTGAAGCGCTCCATTATTGTGCTTGGAAGCACCAACATGAATACGTGGCAAATGCCACAACTGCAAAAGGGTTTTGAGATGCTGTTAGTTGAAGTCTAGAACAACTATTATCTGAAATGGCAGCTTTATGCCATAAAATATGAAAGACTATTCTTGCTGAACTGCTCAGTAACACGCTAGCAGGTCATGCATATACACACAGACACATTTTTGTGTAAGAGCAAATGCATGAGGAGAATAATTAGAAAGGCTAAAATAGGGTAAGAGTATCAAATCTGAAATCTCCCTAAAAAGTAGGCAATTTGAAATATGGCACTTTTAAGAAGCTAAATAATCTGTTCTAATGTATTTTCCCCACCAACTTACCTTCACATAAAAAATTATTAGCCATTAACAGAATTTGACATATCAAAGGAAGGCATGCTGGAATACAAGAGGCGATTTAAAACTTTATAATTAAATAAAATATACAGATATTTAAAGGGACTAGGATATGCTTGTTCACCATCTTTTCCACACAGCATCCTTTTTAGGATGCTAAGAATTTTACATGGGTTCAGAAAATGGAATGAGCGTGAGCAGAAGAAAAACACATCCTATTGCAATAAATATCGGGACATCAACTCAAAAAATCCCCAGAAACAGATCTCTGGGGAGTATTATGGGAAGGCATCTCTAAATGCCCTGTTTTCTATGCTGGCTTCCTTCACCTGGAACGTACAAGCTGTTAGTGTACCTGGGCTGCCTTTCCATGGCTTTGCTTACACATCTGATAAATTGTTGAAAACAAGAGCAGCTCTAAGCAGCAAGGCTGCAAAGAAAAGGCTCTTCTCTGCTCAAAGAGAACAGGGGATCAAGCACAGCACAGATAGGCTATTGCAAACCACAAGAAACTTCTGACAAAGCCTCTTCTCACTAAAGATGCTTAGTCACAGTGATAAGACCAAACACTAATATTGTCAATTATAATAAACTAAGAGAGGCCCTGCCCTGATCTGCCTCTGGATACTACAACAGCAAAAAAGGTAAAACCACTAATTAGGAGGGAAACATGAGACCATTTGACAAACAAATCTTATAAAATAGAGTATGGTAGAATTTCACACCTAAGATAAGAACACTCAAAGCAACATTATAAAATTCAAGGTAATGAAAAAGCATGAATGCCACAGACTTAAGTATTATACAAGTAGGCAAGTCACAAAATCCCTAACATAGATGACAAGACAAAAAAAAAATCTACTTGTTACCACAGAAAAGACAATTTCACACAGCAAAAATATTATGAAGTGAAACATGCTTTTTAGTAGCATAAAAAAATACTGAAAGTCCAACACATTCAGAACTTGCTTGCCCTGTTTTGTTATCACTACAATTTGCGCAAGACACTCATTTTACAGCCTAACTTGCATCTATCAAATTACTGCCACATCACTGTATTTCACTTCTACAAGTAAATATGAATTGCAGCAAGTCTATTGTGTCCAACTGATTCCCAAATTCTCCCCCATTTTGGTGCCATTTGATCAATCTGCAAACATTTGCCACAATCTTTTAACGAGATTAATCAGGGTTCCCATTCATAGAGAGGATATTTTATACATGACAATCTTTCCAAGTGGTGTCAGTACCATGGAGGCACTGAAGAAGCAGAAGCATTGGGATGCTTTCAACATCTGTAACAACCACCTCTTCTCAGAAAAGATGGGCAGGGAAGGAGGGCCACCAAAAAAATTGTTTTTTAATACTACATTTTTTAAAAAATCATTTTTGCTACTGAAGAAAATACAAATATTTGGATTTGAACACAAATAGTTCAAAATCTGTATTAAAAACTGCACCAGTATAGTCTGTATAGCTAACTACAACTCAGTCTCTGTATACGTGCAAGTTACAAGCTAATTCTAGACTACCGGTTTGCTTGAACAGCTAATTTTGTCTCTAAGCTTCCTCACAAATCTGCATCTCTAGACTGTAGTGAGGGAAAAAAATGACATTCAAAGTGATACAAATCATATGCTTAGCTGTCACAAAAATACATTTTTCATTTGTTTCTTTCATAAATCATAAGAAGAAACAATGAAAGTGCTCAGTTATTTTCTCCATAAGAGCTGCTTGTGTAAGCTGCAGTACAGTATATAAAACAAGATAAATCAGTAGCTTTTTTGGTGGTCATTAAGCTTGTTATTGCCCATGTTCATTAATCTCTCAAATCAAACTTACATGCAGCACTGTACTACATTTGTAAAATATTTTCAATCTGTTTTTATTTTTAGGGGTTGCTTAAACAATGAAATACAATTAGAAGAGGCTCAGTCAAATGTTATTTCTTTTCATTATAAACATTCAGTGCTGAGGACAATTATTGGTATTTCACCATGTCCCACCTCAGGCAATCCAATGCAATAGCTAAGTGTAACATTAAGTGAAAGAAAAGATGCCTCACCAAGTACTCAAGTGCTTTTGAAGTGTTCAATGAGCTAATTAAATGTAACACTTCTACCCAAAAAAAGAAGAATCCTTTTCAGGGCCCTACATATTTAAATTCATAAACATTTATCTTGGAAAAAAGTCTTTACATTTACTCATCTGTCAATTCACTAGCAGTAGCAAAACATTTCAAGTTACCTGTTCAAAATCATCATTGTTTTAAGCTGGTCTTAATTGGAGATATTTTGCAAATAAAAAAATATCAGATTGATTTATAAAAAGCAATTGATCAACAAAATGATTAAAATGGTAACATCATAAGAAAACTAAATATTTATTCCTCGCACTATTCAGCAAGTAAAACATTTAGTAAATACTTTTACCTCTTCTCCGCCCATAGCTCCTGGCTGCATGTAAACACAGAAGAAAATTGTCGGTATAGCTGACATTAGATTTAGCTCCAAAAGCAAAGAAAATGTAGCTTCGACTTCTTCTCTTTCTCCCTCCCACCATAAAGAAGGAAAATACATTTTTAAAAGTTCAAGATGAATTTCAAACCACCCAGGACAAGAGAAAAAGTTTCAAGATGACACAGCCAGGGGAAAAAAAGAACATACCTGCTGTGCAAGTTTTCTATATATCAAAGTATTTGAAAAAATAAAGCAGGCAAATCAGACTTATAACACTATAAGACTTCTGAATTATGGTTTTAAGAAACAGTAAACATCACCATCTTAATTAAAATAATTCATTTCTCATTTGTGGAGTTTGTGGAGTTGTGGAGTTTATCCAAGTTTGTGGATAGTATTTTCCAATTATTTTTCAAGTTAAATAGCCATCTGTAAATGCTAAAATCCTAACAAAATCAAACTCATTATTCAATAGGTCCAGACTAATAAAAACAGATTGACTTTTTTTTTTTTTTAAATAACCATCAGTTTTTTTTAAAATAACCATCATATACCATTTCAATATGATATTCATCTATGGCAAAATCCACAACGTTGTACAAGTGCAGAAGTAAGCCACAGAGCAATCAAATATTTGATAATATGAACAGAAATGCAAACAGCAGCACTTTTTGTTCTGAAGCTTTAGAATACAAGAAAATTACCTGAAAAACATTATATTTACACTACAGAGGAACCTCAATATTACAAGAAATATCAGTGGCCTTGCCAGGTAAGCAAATGGCTAAGAGTCCCGCCAGGCTGTTCCACCAGGAAGCAGGGCCAAACCCAGCTCTTCTCCTACACCCTACGCAGCACCCCAGGAGCTGCCCAGCGGCTCGCTCTTCCTCGGGACTCCTCTCTCCATTCCACTTCATCCAGGTCCTTCATCCACCCTGCTTCCATACTCCAAGACCCCCTCCTGTAAAACCTCAGGCCTTCCCATATAGAGACAGAGATGCACTTTCTTCTGTCATTCATACTGAATGTACGGGTACTTTTGCAGCTAAACAGGAACCTCTAGTTGCACAGAAAACATTTCCAGATGGTTTCAAAATTCAACACAGGAAGTCATTCCTTCCTAGGTACCTCATCACTTTCTAGGTACCATCACAGTGTTGATGAAATGTAGCTACTTTAAGAGGCAATGAATGGATTTTACTAAAAAACATTTAAACTGATAGTTGCAGGCAGAAACCTATTGATTGTGCAACTCTGAACTTCACTGAATGATCATGATTGCATTAGCGTTTCTCCATCTCTGTGCAGTTTTCTTCAACTCTGACAAGCAGAATAAAGATGCATAAACACTATGGCCTAAACTGCATGCATGAATTAGAAAGGTACCTTATTTTTTTTAATCTTCTGATAATCCTGGAACTGCAACTAAGTCTGCAACTAAGATGAGAATTGTTTCAATGAAACAAACTCAACTGAAATGCTGCAATGTTAAAACACAGCTCAAGAAGAGCTATATGAAACTGATGAAAGAGAAGAACTTTAAAAGCTTGAATTTGCAGTGTCTTATCTGGCAGTCAAGGGAAGGGTTCTCTCTCTGGCATAAAAAACGCACTTGCAAATTTTTATAAAGTTTATAAATTTTACCTCATCAACCATAAAAACACCTTTATTCTAGTTCACTGCCAAGACTGGGGGCACGTTTGGTTATTTCCGTATTGTTTAAGTTGGAGCGTTCCAACACAAAAGGGGACATCTGTTTAACAAAAGCAAAATGTGCAAATAAATACCAGAATTACATAAATGATTTTCCAGAATTAACAAGGCAGGTTTTGGCAATTTATTTGAAAGAGATGAAACTAAGAAGATAGCTAAAGAAAATAAAGGACTTTGACTAAACAGATTCTCACAAACTAGGCATCACCTAGTATATGTCTATGTGCCCACTGTACGTAGGCCTGAATCACATAGCTCAGCTAGAATACCTGAAAGAAATCCTAGGAAATGCCCTACTGGGTAAGCCTTAAGGGTCCGTCCAGACAGAAATACTCTGCTTTCAAGAGGGGCACTAGAAATAACGTGCTAGACTGGCCACTACTCTCTCTCCCTTAGCATCCACGGTATCAGGAGGCCCCTCCTGCTCCTACCACATCCCCACCTCATGATCCTGCTCCTACCATCCCCCCACCTCATGATCTAAAGCCTTTTTGAACCTGCTGATATCATCCACTGCCACAAGTTCTGGAGGCAGCAAGCTCCAAAAGTAGATGGAAACACTTATTTTTGTGGGTTTTAAATGGATCTACCGGAAGTTTCTCCAAGCACCTCTCATTTTGCTGTGGACTGCGGCCCTATGTTTCCCTCGCCTATCACCTTCGCTATTTTGTAAGGCTCCATCTCACCTGCCCTCAGGCCTTCTCCTCCCCAGACTGAGGGTCTCTGCTTTTTAAATCCCTTATTATATGGCTTGTGACATACATTTTTCACAATAGATTTCAGTTATAAGGTAACAGAGGTAAAATTATTGGCACCTCGCAAAAATAGACAGCAGTGATGACTACGTGAAAATTCTGCCTAGGATTGTGCACTACCTGACACGGCTCAAATGGCTCAATTAAATGCTGTCACAGGACATCAGTACAAGAAGGTGTAATGATATTTTATAGCTCAATATCCCCAAGAACCAAGCCTTTTAAGTTAAGAACAACAAACACCTTACTAGATCTCCTGTTTCCCGTAGCAACAACAGATGTTAGCCATGTGAAGAAGCAATGAGTTTCCATTCTGTTTTTTTTTTTTTTCAATTCTAGTTAAGAGCTTAATTTTTATGGATTAGAAACTGTGGGGAAGAGCTTTCCTGGAAAAATAGCCGGCTGTACATGGGAGAAAGCCAGTAAAACAATTAAAAAGTTTCACTGACACACCAGCACATTCTTCACAATTTTTAATGCAGCTGATCACATGGTACTGGTATTTATTGAGCATGTGAAAATCACTATCATTAAGGAAATTACCTCTATAGAAACTTGAGTATTTGTCAACTATGTCAAAAAGATCAAAAGTTTTCAGCAGCTTCATTATGGCCATATTAATATGCCAGAGAACCTTCAGGAAACTTCTTTCAAATGCATCAGACCTTATTAAAAATTTGATCTTATATCTATAGACAAGTCAATGTTCTTCCAGTGTGTTCATACAGCAGATACTATTGCCAAATTAATTTTGTTACCCTGCCTTTTAGTCAGCTTCTAACAGAAATATATAACGTACAAGCTGTGAAAACTTCTCTTTACAGATTGCAGCAATGATATAGATAGGATTATTGTTTTTCCCTTGTGCTAGAATCTGGATGGTGCACAATGGTCTTTACTGGAAAAAATGAGACTATTAGAAAGAAGAACACAGTTGTTATAATGCTATTGCATTATAGCAATGGCTATATGCTGACCTGTGAAAATAATTTTGACTGGTTAGGTAAACCCCTTAAAAGTTTGGTTTATTTTAGACAAACTAAAATGTCTAAGTCATGACATTTCATATGACAAAGCAGATAGTGAATTATAAGTTAACCATCTGTTCTACAGATTAATTTTTCTGTCCTCACAGAGATGTCTTTTTTCTCTCTCTCCCTCTCTCTCATTCCTTTGTTATAATATGGGGCCAATCTGCCTGCCCCTTGTCTGTGATTAAATAGATGGTTAGCATTTCAAGGAAATCATAGATTTGTGAATCCAAAAATGGCTAGCTCAAAAGAGATAGATCTAAACTATTTCTAAAACAAAGCTAAAGGTGAACTCGATCAGGATGAAGACATAAGGAACATCATTTATTTATATTGTTGCATTTTACAGAACACTTAATAGAAAGTGTTTTGAGAATGTTAGCAACAGTTTTTCTACACTGTTAATGCTAAATCTTATCTTGTTCTACAGTGATAATGTCCACAATATCAAAGACACACATCTTAAATATTAGTAAAATAGCATTATCTCTATGGAAAAAAGAGTCAACATTTCAAAATATGAAATTTGGGGTTAGAAGGGTTAAAGAAAAGCTTATTTGACATGACTGGGAACCTCCTTGATTTATAGACTACTGGTATCTTATTTCTAACTTGGAAAACTCATTTGACTTGAAGCATTCAGCAGTTCAGAACAATACTTGCTTTAGGACAGTATGAGTTATGCAATAACATTCTAAATTTGGAAAGGAAAATATGTCAGGCTTTTTGTTTTGAATAGTTAGTCTCTGAAGTACTTCAGAGATCTGGAAGTTTACAACTGAAACAATTCCAGGGAAAACTGAAATAATGAAGCCAGAGAAGGTGATGGAATCGAGGATAATCACACAATGTATCTTTGCTATAACAATATCTCTGTAACACACAACTTGAACTCAGTGAAGAACTATTTTTGTTGAACTAACATTAAAGAGCAAATGAACAGAACAACCTAGGAATCCTGCTTTTATACTGTTAAAATACTTAGACCATGAACAAGTATTTGTGTGTATTTAACAAGAAAGCCAGATGCTAGAAATATATGCGACATAGCCAGAATTTCTGTCATCTGCTTTAAAGACCTCATTCGGGTTATTGGGAATTTCTAATATTAGACATATGAATATTGCATCTTTGTAAATTACTAGATTGTTCTTAAATATGAAAAATTGAATATGCTCAAGATTGTTTAATGAACTGTCAAAACTCAGTCAAAACTCCTAAGAAAAACTCAGAGATAAGTAAGGAATGTTCTATTTAAAAAGTGGATTTTCACACAGTTGGATGCATATGACCAGCAGTAGCCAAATCTGAAACAACTTGAGTAACTGATTTTGTAGCAAACCAAAAATTAAATATGAATTTGTGCTCATAAACAGAGTTTAGAATCAATTCATCATTTCTTTCAAACTGAAATAGCAGTCAAAATTGACAAGAACAGTTTCCATACAAAAATCAGACAGATGTTTAATAAGAACAGCATAAATGTACTGCAAATAAAATACTGTTCTTTGGCTAACGATTTCTAGAGAAGAAACAAGCTGATAAAGGAATGCAGCATGATAAAACTGAGCTGGTCAAATGTGTAAACATGTGGAAAAATAAGAACTGTACTTGGAGGAATAAAGAATAAAACATGGTTCTCTATTAACTTTTGTGTTTCTTGCATTAGTATGTTTGTACTGAGCACTATAGGCATAGAAAACTATTTGTTTCCAAACAAGTTTTCTATACATTCTATCATTTGTAGATATTGCCCACCCTACTTTGTCCAGGATATCGTTTAAAAATATTTTTATTCCATCATGTTTCAGTGTTAGAGATTTGGGGGGCCTGTTTTCAGTGATGAGCAATGCAACAGAGCAACTTGTATAGGAAAATATTGTTCTTTCTTTCCCTTTTTGTATGTCTGCCCCAGGGAATAACTTTACAAAAGACAAGACTTCTGACCTCTACCATTTGTAAGAGGCGTTTGAAAGAAAGGATTAATGCAAGTAATTGAGATTTAGGGATTGGGATGAATTGTTGTCCATTTATGAGTGGTTTCAAAAGATCGTTCTCAATCTCCACTGATAGATAGGCTGGATGTGCAGATGGCTGTTAGGATAATTTCGTGATATCAGCCTCAACAGTCCCTTCTGGTTCACTTCTTCTCAATGCTAGCAGAGCAAGCGCTCCAACTAGCTCCTTGCCAATATATGTTGGCGTGTCACCAATTCCACAAGCTGAATCCCATCACTGGTAAAAACACAATCTACTTGCAAGCTGTATGCAGCTTAAGGTCCACACAGACGACCTCAAATACTCCATCAAGACATGTGAACTGCAAAACGTCTTTTTAATCTGCCATTTGATACCCAGCCATAGCTCCTCAGGCACATTTAATGGTTTAGCATCTGCGCAGGAGGGGAGACTTACCTGTTTTCATTGTTTGGTTAAGGAAGTAGATAAAGCTCACACTCTTAACAGCTTGGATGACAGGAACTATCTTCATATTGCCTCTGAACTACTGAATCTAATCCCTGACTGCAAGTCTCCTCACTTCAAGCATCATGCATAAGGGTTATGGAAAAGTTTGGCAAGGCCTGATCATAAATGCTGCAGAAACAGATGGCACTCGTTCACAGTAGAGCGGATTGCACAAATGAAAGGAATGCACATTGCTGAGGCTGCAAGGCAGCAAAAGTTGTGGAAAAGCAAATAAGGTAGTGAAGAGCTGGAAAGTGGGATTAAAAAGAAGAAATGTTAAGAAATTTGTCTCTCCTAGAAAAAGCAGTTTTAGCAGTCAATGATAAGAGATACTGCTCTCAGTAACAGCCAAATCAGAACTCCGAAAATGCAGATGCTACTATAAAAACTGGATAGGGAGAAAGAACTGAGATGGATTTCTAATTGCTGCCCCCATTAATTATTTTATTTTATTAAACACGTATAGAAGCAACTTTGAGGTATCATAGAGTCCATTTCCTCAAGGCAGAATCAGGATTAGCTATTGCTTCTCACAAAGTTTTGTATATATATTAAAAAACTCTGAAAACCTAACAAGGCTATATATACAGTGACAGTTTGCACACTCTGGGACACTCGTGAACCCTTTGCTATTCCATCATCGCTCCAGTGAAATAAACTCCAGGCTCTTCACAGTTTAACTAGGTTTTGCTTTGAAAATCTTAAGCATCTTTTATTCCTTTATATTATTCCCTACATGAAAATGAATCAGCAACAGATCAGTTGACTGACTTCATAACAGAGCTAAAGATTTCACTGAATTCCAGTAAGAAGGTACCAATTTTCTTGCAAAATTTAGCAATTTATCTTACAGATTGTTTGAAATTTGGAATTGACCTATATAACCAGAAATTGAATAAGTATTTTCACATCTGATACTGATTTTTCAATCAGTATTTTCACAAAGATGGAGGGTTAAACTCATTCCAGATAGCCTTCAATTTTATAGCAAATTCAGGCATCAACTTTTGGACCTCTATCCAGTAAAATCATTACTCGTGTAAATCCTACTCAGGATAGGAAAAGAAAAGAAAAAAGGAAAAAGAAAAAAGAAAAAAGAAAAAAGAGAGAGTGAAGAAAAAGAAAAAACTATTAGACAAGAGAAACACCTCTGGCAAGTTAGCTGCATATTCACCCAGAATGTTATCGCTGCAAAAATCATGCTTTTGTCAACTACTAAATTGCCACTAAGCTACTGAACTGAGGATTTTGGAAGACAAAAATAATTCAATAAATCTATTAAGAACTGCTCATTTCAAGGTGTATCAATTAAAACAGCAAAAGTTTCAAACACAAGACCCTATATCAGAAACTTTCCTATAAGGTTTGAAAAAAATATACATAAGATAAAGAGCCAAGTACAATAGATTTCAAGAGACAAAGCAAATTTAAAAGCCATAGAAGCAAGTAAATACAAAATCAAATAATCTCTCTGACACTACATTCTCTGTCATAGCACAAACACTTCCTCACCTAACTATTATTTATATTAATGAAAACAAACTCTTCATACAAATATCAAAAATGTTCCCCAAAACAATACCTCAATACACTTCTCAATCTCTTTTATTCAGATCAAATGATTAAATTACACTTCTATGAAAAACAGGAAAGACAATCTGATGGGGAGCAAACAGCACCAGGCCTCACAGATGATACATGTCCAGAGGGAGCATCTACAGCTCAATAGCAGTGCAAAGTCATCGCAGGTGGGATCTTTAGGAAAAACACGATTCTAGCAGGTCACAAGTTTGTTTGTTCTTAAATCTATTTTTAGTGCAAACTCATTTTATAGAAGCTAATACAAGCCTCCAGTAACAGTGCTGGGCTTCTTTGGGGAAGATCTCACCCCAGTTGACTCCCCTTCTCTCCCTTTACCCCATCCACCACCCTTGCACTCAAGTTTGCTGTTGGCTTTTTGGAGTTCACCAGAAGCACTGGTGGTAGCTCACCAACTAGCATGCAGCTGATCACTGACTTCTAATATATCTAGTTAAAGGACTACGTAGTAACTCAAAAGAAAGCCCAGTATCCCATGACATAACCAATAGCTGTGGAAATGTTTGTTTTCAAATAGGAGCAAATGCTAGCAAGAAAAGGGGACAGAGATACCCAGATTTTATTTAAACCAAGCAAATTAACTTATTTTCCATTTTAATTAGTATTGTAAACATTAACTTAAGTTGTCTCAATCAATACTTAGTGTCTATAAGATCATAACAAATTTACACAAAAAAAATCAGTAATTCCATTTATGCCACTGCTAGAAATTATAGTATCACATTCATCTAATAAGTTGCTGTAGCTAAATGTTCTCTTTAAAAAAATATCTAGTTGCTGTAGCTAAATGTTCTCTTTAATGTTCTCTTTCTCTGTATCTTTATCTCAAGATTAAGATTATATTAATTAAAACAGAGTTTGTAATCCTTTATCTCAAGATTAAGATTATATTAAAACAGAGTTTGTAATAAAGTAGTGATATTATTTGTTACTTTTTATTTTGAGAAGATTTTTTAAAGATTAAAACTAGTTATTAAAACTAGTTACTAGTTTAAAATTAAATCTTCTTGTGTAAATAATAGTAAAGGAGAAAGTAGTGTATGTAAATTTACAGAAGTTAAATTTTATTCGGTATCAGCAAGTTCTTCAACAGTAAATATATCTAAAAACATTAGCTTTCCCTCTTCTTGTCTCAGTGTTTCCAGATGGGAATATTTTCACCTTGCTTTTGCTTATAAACTCTTGAGGTTTAGGCTCAGTCACCCTGAATATTTTGCGCTGCACTTTCCTCAGTAAAACCCTTACTCTTGTTTTGACCTTCAAACCTCACTGTTCTATAAACCTGCTCTTATATATTTACATGTGTGTGTGTTTACGTGTGCGTATATACACAAGCACAACAATTAACAACAAGAAAAGCATTCATAGGATTCTAGGCATTTACAAACACTCTTTGCTGTCCCACTGATATTATAATTTCAGGTACTCAGTGCTTTGAAAGGATGACTTCCCATAGGGATGACCAAAATGGTGGTAGTAGGGTTTCCCTAAGAGAGATTTTAAGGTCAGCTGAACGGCACATGATGCCTGCTCTCCACAGGGCAACCCCAGTAATTCTACGCAGGGGCTCAAGGTGACCAGTAAGGGAAATCCCATGTTTCAAAAGGTTGTAATCGATACCAGCTAGAGCACATTTGGAAGTGAGGCCATGGCGGATGAGAAGGAGGCAAACAGCTGAACACCACCCAGAATAGCTGCCCTCTTGCTCAACATTTCGAGTAAAGTTTTGTATTGCTGCAGGCATGAACCTAGACTGTAATGTAATTTCTGAGAGGTCATTATACCATATTTTGAAAAGTCTGGGGGATTATTACTGATTCTTAGCAAGAAGAGATACAAATGCTTATGTAGTGACTATAAAAGTAATGTGGAGGTTATGTTTTGTGAATTCAGCAGCAGCCAATGTTTGGTTGTATAGAAATTATATGTAGACATGACAAGTATTGTCATGATTTGAGTAAGTTACCTAAATTCTCCATTTTCTTCCAAAAATTATTGAGCTAGAATCTCTTTTGGGAAATTTTCTTTATCCAAACTGTGGCCATTCTGGCAGAAGTAAGAATAGTTCTCCTTGAATTACGATTTCTTATTGTATTTCACCAAGGCAAAGAACATGGATCATATGCGAGTTACATAGTTCCAAATTTGTCAGTTTTAGCTGCACATAAAAAGATTTACACGATCAACTACAAGTAATTTCTAAGCCTGTGTACCCAAACACTTGCTTTTGATCTTAAATTTTGCGAAATCTTTAAATCAAAGATTTAAGAGCAAAAAGGAATGGCTTCATAGTACAATAACTCTGGCTTCTGGGCACTTAGTAATGGCCAAAAATTGTTTGACTTCATCTAGTAAATAACGAGAGGCAGAAGAGATGCAAGAGACAGACAATTTAAAAGTCCTTATTTAATGCTTTGTCCTGAATTTTACTGAAAAGAACAGTATTGCTAGTATTTTGTATAAATTGTGTATTTATGATTCCGCATCTGTAAACAATTAGTATTAAACAACTTCATATTATTTTACATTGTAAAAATGTATAAACATGTTTTCTTTAGGATCATCAGTTATTTCTACTATTCTTTTAGCCCTGTACCAGGTCTATAGCAAGGAAGAATCTTCATTTTTGCAGATTACAGAGACAGATTACAGAGCTGCCTGTAAAATTTCAAAGGCATTAGACAGGAAATTAGAAAATCATTTTTTTTTAAATTTTGTTTCCACTAAAAAGGTAGTTTCTTCTATAATTTGTCTATCAATGAGAGAAACTAGAAGAGAATATATTCATCTACTTAGGGATGACAGACTCAAACCAAAAATTGCCGTATCATGCAAAATTAGAGACGTTTCATTTGGGGACTCACTTTGATCCCATCTTTCAACAATCCCTACTCTGCAAGAAATATTGCTACATATTCTATAATGGATGGATATCAATTGTTTTAAAAATTCAAATTCAACTTATTGAAATCATCTTATTGGAATGCCCACATAAGAACAAAAAAAAGCATTCTGAGACCAGAAATGATGCCAAAGCATGGCAGACTGTGCTGGGCAGAACTTATTTACACAGACCCACACATATACTTGACCAGCTTTCCCATTCAAAAATATCTTTAATTAGATGGAGCATTCTCCCAGTTAATTACCTGACTTCAATAATTTTGTGGGCCCTATAACAAAGCGTGGCATATGTCATACCTATGACAACAGAAACTGCCAAAAATTCATATTATTAGCTATGTAAGGCTAAGGGTTTTTTTACTAAGGGTAAGTATTATACATTTTTAAAATTGTGATTAAATGTCTAAAGCTTAAAAGTTATAGCTTACTCAACTGCATACTTCCTTGAAAATGTCTATAAGGAATTTTCCATGTTTCATTTACAAAATTAATTTTTAATTACGTTCGGTACTATACAAAATGTAATTATAGGAATCTAAATATCTGAAGCTTTCAACAACACATAAAAGTAAAATTGTAAACCATAAAATATTATAAACAAGTTAGTAAACTAATGCTAATACATCTGACTAATACAACATTCTAAGCAAATACTCATATTTCAAAATACTTTCTTTTTTCTGTGAAGATGTAAATTCATTGCAGACTTTTTTTTTTTTAAAAAAAAAAAAAAGAGGAAAAGCTTGCTGACCATTTCCATAAACATCTTTTCTTCGGGTTACACATATGTGGCAGGGAAAATTTCTTCAAAAAAATCAAGAGAAACCAAAAAACTAAATGCCACCAGTAGATTCAATTTTAAGTAAAAGTTGTAACACTTCCCAACAAAATCAGCAAGTCTGCAGAAATATAAGAAATTAAATTTACAGAAGGAACACGTGCAGAGCCACGTGTGCACGGAAGGAGCAGAACCCTATTCCAGCTGCATGACGTGCTCAGCCACCAGCTCTACCTGGGAAATCACAGATAACTGAGTTATGAAGTTATTTTAAGAGAGTGCACATAAAGCTCAGTTAAACTACTACCACTGCACATTTTTCATTTGGCAGCATAGCCGCATATACATATGGATAGTATGAGAAAGAATATTGAACATGATTATTAGTCATTAGATATTAACTACTTACTATTAAGAGCCATAATATTATCTGTTCCTGGATGATGGAAGTTTATTCCCATACGCCCTGGAATGTAAATAAAAGTTATTTTAAATATTTTTATTTCAAGACTAAATTAACTTCATGAATATTAAAGATTGCCAAAAGGGATGAACAGTTGGGGTAGCTGAAACTTCCATCTATAAAAGATACAATCCCGAGAGTACATACTTAAGATACTTAACACTGGCGTAGCTTTTATATTATGTATTTAAAATAATGAAAAAAAATCACAAAGTAAACAATATTTTTAGTACATCCTTTGTACAAGGAAAATAGTATGCTTACCCTCTCAAAATGGGGCTGCATAGCTCAGCCCACTGCTTGCTGCAGTTTTGCTATTTAAGATTTTAGCCTTCAAACAAGAAGTATAGCATTAAAAAGTACACATCATTGTAATGGCAACACTAAGTCACTACTTTCTATACCACCTCTGACACCAGAAGTCCTTGAGTCACAGATCACAGGAGACTGGGAGTGCTTACCCCATTTTTATATTTAACCTTAAGAATCTGCTACTGCTCATTGTTTGAGACAAGATACAGGGCTGCAGGGAGCACAGATATTCATATGTACATATTTACTGCTGGTCCCTAACACGAGAATGTAACATACAGAAGGTTCTCCCTGAAGCTCAAGCAAGCCCTGCTGCTCTGACACAGGTTTCCCAGGAGCTAGAGAGATGCAAAATAGCACCAGTTTTCTCAGGTGAGATTTCACTGTTGAAAGGCTGGCTGAGATGATCTCTGCTGATTTCAGGAATTGGAAACGGGAGGAAATTTAGTTATTTAGCTGGAAAGGTGCTAGCCCACAAAAAATCTGCTCTCTTTCAAAGGAAGAAATGAGCTAATTCTACTATTCAGGTTAGTTTTAGTTTCTTAGATTCTGAAGCTGAAGTATTAAGAAAACAAACCCTAAGGAAACAGGGAATTTCTTCAAACCATCCCCCTCTCCAGAATTGAAAGCTGTAATTGATATTAGTCCTTGCTTGGAAAAGGATTTTAAAAAGATCTTTACAGCCACTTAAAAATTATTTCCTTTTTATATTTTAGTTATGTACAAGGGCTGTAATCCATTTCATTTACTGCTTCTACGGTTAGATTTGGGGATATGCTTGGGTGCTAAGGAAGTAGGAGATTTACTTTTTTTTTTTTTTTTTTTAAACACATGGGCACTGGAGCCTGGGAGCTCAAGATCCTGGGCTGTACCAACGAAACAGAATAGCCAGCAAGCTCCTCCTGCGTAATTTCCCCTCTCTACTTCTACCAAAGCAAGTTTAACAAATCTGGTTTCATAGAACAGTACTGAAGCCAATCTTGAGGTTTCTTCTTCTCCGATATTTTCAGCTCCTACCAAGGAAATGAAGCCTTCTACTTGCAGCCACAGTGACTGCTGTGCGGTAATTAATACACTTTCTGAACAGATGTAACAAGAAGTTTCAGGACACTTCAGAAACCAAGACGCAAGCAGTTTTTAAAAAGCTAATATATTTTCTTCACATGATAAGTTTCTCATTCCTTTAGGAAAAAAAAAAAATGCCCCCACAGTAGGAGGGTAATGAAGGAAACAGCACCTCCAGGAAAGAAGCACGAGGGGAGAAGAAAGGAAAATAAAACTTCCATTTCACTTTTCAACCGCTTAGACAAAACTCCTTAGGAGATTGCCTATTGATCACAATATACCTCTACATTAATCTGACACAGCAGGACCATTAAACCTACCATTATTTCAGTTAGCCTGTTCTAAATATCTCAGAAATCTTGTCAGATTGATAGCAGTTCCCATTGCTTAACAGTATATTAATGAGCATGAGGTAACAGGTATTTTTAGAGATTGGGCATATATATTAACCTATACTTGCAAATTAATATTTATAAAAGAGGGGGCTGCCATGAAAAAGATCGAGTAAAGCAGGCAGGCTCCGTGGGGGCAGCCTCTCCTCCCTTGCTTTGCTGAAGCTGAAATTGTTCTGTTTGAGCAGCTACAGAAATAGAACCGTATCTGTGACATCTGGGTTGGGGTTTCTCTCCCTGCAGGCAGTTGCTGAGCCAGGTGCTGCTTGCCTGACATTTTATCACCTGCCCTTGGCCTGCTATTTTTAAACTGTTGTCAGCTATCTTTTAAGAGCAGCAGCAAATACAGGCACAAGCAGGACGTGTTCTCATATGAGCTAAGCGATAGCGGGGGCTAATTCTGGGCGTCTTCAGAGAACCCTCAATCCCACAGCAACAAACCAGGGAAATACTATCAAAACACACTTGTACTAAAAGCATTCAAAGAGACTGGTAACGCAGCAGGCATAGGAAAATTAGTTACCTTTTTATACAGCCTTTCATATTAAATACATTACTTGAATACATTACAAATTATTCACGCGAAAAAAAGCCACATGAAGAAGTCAGGCATAATTATCTAAGGAATAAGAAGAGAGCATGAAACTAAAATTATTAATTTATATATTGATGCAGCATAAAACTGCACAATGCAGTTAGAAACATTTGAAGAAAAATATCTGGGTTAAATGCAAGACAACATGTCGCAGTAAAAGCACCTGTATGCTGCCTAGCCCTCTAAAAAGTCGGCATAAGCACACGTTTCCAACTATAGCTTTTATATGAAGTCTCTGGATAAAATTTCTACCCTCCAAGACCCTTGAGCACAAGCAGAACTGCACCTCAGTTAGGGCACAGAGGCTACTCCAGCCGTTCCCTGAGGTCAGCAGTAGGAACCCTTCCAATAACAAGGGCCCAGGGTTTGTATTCAGGGTGCATCTGCCACTTTCAGTCTGCTCATCTGGGTTTCAGAACTGTCTGCCAAATAGATTTTCAATTATATACTTTTATAACACATTTATTACTGTACTTAGGCTGCAACAAAAGCTCTTTAACACAAGTCTCTTCAACAGCTAATTTAAAAAAAAAAAAACAAAAAACCCACCCTGAATCCAGTTGCATACTTCCACTCTTGAAGTATTTCAGAGCACAAACAAGGGTGCAAACATTTCTACATAACCCAGGCTGCTATTTGCATGATCCTTAGGCCATCACATCCCCTGAATTCTCTCTCCTAAGGGCCTGGGAAGGATTTCCCTGCCTAGACGCTGTGTGCCCAGGATCATGCTTGCCATGGCGAACACCTCAATCTTCGGGGCCATCCCAAGTGCTCCAAGCACATACATTTGTTCTGAATGATAATACAAATTTCTGAAATATACTGAAAATAACAGTGTATTAACTTAGAGGAATTAAATGAATTTATATCGACTATTTTCCTGATATATTTGTTTTCAAAATCATTTCAGAGCTGTCTATACTCTTGGCCAGTTTACAATTACTTAGGTGGAAATGCTTTCAACAGAAGATAAATTTAATTTTCAATGAGAACAGGTCTGCAAATTTTACAGTGAATATTGTCTGCCATTTTTCCTGTTTTCCTATTTTCTAAATCCAGACAACACATCTGCCATAGAAAAACACATCCTTCACTTTCTTTAGCTTTGACACATGCATTTCTTTTACTCTGTCCAGATGTTTCTAAAGAAACTCCGAGAGGGCATAGGTCAGGGGCTGGTGATTGATACTGTGTGCAAAATCATCACTGTTTGAACTCATCCTTTTCTCTCTAGAAGAGAGTGCTGTGATTCTGAAACAATTTTTACATCTTCTCCACAACTGCAGGAAGCATACTTTTCCCACAGTTGAACATTCCTGTTAAGACTTTGGCAAATAGGTAACCTAATTTTTTTTTTTCCCGAATTGTCTGGATAACTTTTTTTTTTTTTTCCGAATTGTCTGGATAATTTCAAGTTACACAAACGCTATTCAGAAAGAATGTAGTTGCAAAAATTATAATCCTGGATATCAGGCCCAGGTTTACTACTATCACAGGATTTGGCAGTGTCATGCTTGCCTACAGTGGTCACATTCTTCATTTTAAATCCTCTTAGTGAGCTGTATATAACTATCAGTAAAATTGATCTCTGACTTCATCATTGCATTTTTGTGATGGTATTGCTATTATTTTTCTTTGTGTCTGAAACATAACTTGGAAACACTAATCACCAACCAGTTCCAGATCTGCAAATAAAAATTTTGCTTTAAGAGACTTCGGAATGGTAACAATCTTTTCTTAAATGCATTTTTGTCTATTTTTTTTTGCACTTGTTTTTAACTATCGGACATCAACATCCACACAGTGAAGGATTTTTAACAGTATAGTTAGCTATTTGCATCATTTTAAGTAGACATTCCAAAAATCTTTTTTTTTTTTTTTTTTTTTTTTGTTATACACTCAGGAAACTTCTTGCACGCTGTTACACCTCATGACTTTCACCAGGACTGACCAGCTACACTAACACAACAAATGGTATTTGACATGACTGTCTGAAACAGTGAAGTTGTTTCCTACTTCTGATCTGTTTGAACTTCCTGGGAACAAGAACTTGCTCTCACATTGACTGGATGTCAGCTACAAAGTTAGGTCAAGAGGTTCCAATGGAACTGGCAACAGGACTAGGGCAACTACACATCCTTTCTGTATTTGCATAATAAGTATTCTATATTTTTTACTTCTTCTATCATAGGTTGACGCCATCCATAGACTTCAAGGTTGGTGCCAACAAAAATCAATGCAAAGCAGCAGCAGTTATTTGGAGGAATAGGTTACATGTGTGGTATAAAGTCAAGCTCAGGCACAGAAAGTGCAAAACTCAAGGTATGGGCATCCCTCCTTCAGACATCTGCAACGGGGCTCTAGTTTGTAACCCAACTCAGCAAACAAAATACTAGTGGCTCACCCACAAGCCTCTGCCCCATGGTTCACAAATGACCAAAAAGATGCTGAAAAGTAGCAATGATTTAAATTGTTACAAAATCATTTAAATTATTTTTACTTCAGTAGACCACAGATCATTCCCTCTTCCTTCTTTCCCCAAAAATAGAGACACTCACACTGATGCTGCACTAATATACAGGCCTCAAATAATTTCAGCCAATGGGCTCATGTAAGGGTCTGTAAGCACTTCCATAAGGAATCATTAGAGAAAATATATATATATATATATATATATATATCTATAAAAAACAGCATGAAGAAATTTCCTTTTTTTGTTGTTTTTGTTTGGTTGTTTTTAAAGTGTCTCACCCTTTTAGTCGCACACACAATGTAGACGCCTGGTTGCGACCCAGGTCTTTTTCAAACATGCTCAGAATAACAAAAATACCATTGTTTGTCTGGAGGAAGCCATGCACATCTATCGTGCTTGTACAGTTTATATTTTTACTGTGCAGATACATATTGTGGCCATGTGAGCAGAAGTGCCTAATTATCAGTTATGAAAATCAGGAATAAAGAATTAACTTCTTTCTATCATTGTTGGCATATATTTGGTAACTCAATCAGTAGAGAAAGTAAGCTATAAAATATGATACATTACTGTGAAATGCATTCTTTATAAGCAAGTTATATTGCTCTGATAACACACAAAGGTCTTGTATATCTTCGAGTAGCACATTTTTTTAAGCTTGAAAGCAATTATATTTTCAAAATATTAGTATTTTAACAGCAAGACCTGTTGAATATAAAAGGAAATCTAGCTCTACTTATAAGCTGTAGACAAGCATCTATACACAGGTACCTATACCACATTTAGCTCTAGAACTTTACTTGAAAAACAATTACAGATTGTCTAAAGGAGGTGGATAAAACTCAACCAAAATGAAATCATTTCCAACAGCAATTTACATTAAAGGATACCAAAATCCAAAAACTGGGTGGGAAGGAAGAGAGAAGGGAGAAAAAGAAAAGAGCTTTAGGTATATGCGAGGCTAGTCCTCAGCAGCATAATGAAATAATGGAAATAAAGCAAAGGAAAAATTGATATCTGCATCACCAGACCCCCTAAAATATATATATTTTTAAATCCTTCTGAAAACAGATTCAGCAGGTCAAAGACAAGGTCATGCTTGGTGCCAGCTGCAGAATTAAGAAGTATGCTCACAGTACAGGTTCACAAAGTAAACATTATTTCTAAATTAAGAAAAAAAAAAGAAACAAAGAAAGAAACCTTTAATGGTCATATTCTGTCCTGCAACAAAGATTAAAGAAGGATTTTCTTGTATAAGCAGTCATTAAAATGCAAAGGAAATAGAGTATGTTTCCTTTAAAAGGATTAGCTCGGGTGGCCTAATTTTACACGTAAATAGAGGCGCAAACACATCTGTCTACTCACTCTGTTTTTCATGGGGATTTATGGAAAGGAGTCTGATGAGCATCTAGATTTTCGCCCTGCCTTTACAGCACACTTTTTCTACCAAAAGTGTTGCAAAGAGCTGTGCCTAGATGGCACCATTTCTAGGGCTGGGATGACATGGGCTCTATTTGCACGACCTTTGTGTTCGGCTGCGGGCCGGGAACACAACTGTGGTCATTCACCTCCGCCTCAGTCAGGTCACGCAGCGAGCTTACAGCAGCTTTGCTTAAAAAACAAAAACAAGGACAAATCAAAGAGTAGGAACAACTAGGCCAGAGCAAAATTGTGCACTGAAGGTATAAAACCTTCAGTGCACACAAACAAAACCATGAAGATCAACATGGAAAAGTAAACATCTATTCTAGAAATATTCCAATGTTCCCTAAGTCACATACGATTTTCACTGTGCTCAAACCTCATAAGATATTGTTCAGTTGCTTTTAAAAAACAAATCTTAAATTCCAGTGTGGTAGTACTCATATAACTACTGAAAAACAAAATCAAAGGTTTCCCCATAGAGAGTATTTCTCTCTCTGAATGGTTGTACACTGGTGTTCCAATTCTCTATCTTAAGCCAACAAATACGCAGGCAATAAGTGTGTACTCCCTCCTGAAATATTTAATTAGCACAAATTCATTATGCATCACTTCTGGAGTTTGACAACGAGTAAAATTAATTCTAATAAAATCTACTATTGAAACTCTCCTTGTACATCTGATTCCTCCAAATGCTCATACTTCTAGACATCCCACATTGATACATCATAAAATCTCAAAATTTTGGATTGTTTGGGGATTTGAACTTATGAAGTTTGTTATCACTCTGAATGAAAAACAAATAAGTTATCTACTATAATGGTAGATGAAAAATATTTCAAATGGTGATGATTTCTCACCTCATTTTTATATTTTTATTCAGTTTCATGACTAGTCAGTAACACATGATCTAACACAGCTGAAACTATTTAATTATTTTAAAATAGGACAAAGGCAGCTGATAGTTATTACTGATCAAAATATTTTTATAGATTAAAATGCCTCTGTTTATGTTGCAATACAATAGGTTGAAACTGATAAACAAATTGCAACACTGACATGTTACACCACAGACAGGAGACACTAATGCAGGAAGGAGAAAAAGGTTTAGTCAGCAATAAATAGCAAATACCCATAGTTATTTTCATAATTCAATGTTTCCTGGAAGCACTTAGTATATGCAGTGATAAGTACCAACAGGTCATAAAATATTGCAGATACATACTTTCCTCACTCAAGGAAAAGTCTCTCCAATATTTTTGTAATATATATTTTATTGGTAACCAGGAGAGTAAGACTGGCAGTTCAGGACAGCCATCTTAGAAAATACTTTACACTTCTGCAAGGTAGGCCTGGTTATGAGCGACACACAGATCAGCTAGATGCCCATGGAACATCTGATCAGTTCCTTTATTGTACTTTTTTCACTTTTTTTTTCATCCTCTGAGAAAGGATTTATGAGCACTGACTGAAAGAGACCAAAAAAAAAAAAAAAAAAGTTGAAATTGGTCTTGAAAGCAGAGAAAAGGGGTAGGGAAGTCTAATTGTCTTCAAAGAATAAGATGAGACCTAAAATAATATTAAGCAAACAGTTTACAGTCTGTAGCTCCCAAAGCTTGAAAAAGTATAATAATTTGCAAAGCTACACAATTCTCAGACTACAAAGACAGAAAGAGAGGGACCTACAGCAGGCCATCCCTAAGCAGCAGGAAAGACTGATGGGAGAAGAAAAAAAGAAAAAAAAACAAACAGTTTTGGATAGAGACAGTACAAGAGTTGACACTGAAAACCTTCTCCCAAGGTCTCAAGATAAATTGCAGCACAGAAGGGTAAGTTGTTAATTGGCCTAAGTCCAGAAACCTCAGAGTTAGGCACCAATTCTCTCTTACAGCAAGACAGACCAAAAAAGAACTAAATGACCCTAGGTATCGAGGAGCAAGCCAGGCTGCCAGTGAGACTGGGATAGCACTAGGTCAGGACAAGTAATTCAATACTGCGAGACTGAAGATCATTTCGTTTCTGCAGCACTAACAATCCCTCGGTCTCTCTTGTTCCACGCTTGAAAGCAGCACCAAAAAAAAAGCCACTGAATCACATGCCCTCCCCAAGCCAAGTGGAGCATTTAAAAAAAAGTGACCTGCTTCAGTGACCTTGAAGCAAACTGTCAGCTCGTGTGGCCCACAGGACGCAACGACCGATCATGCCGCAGCTCCAGGGTGGCTACGAAGCTTCAGCTACCACAGAAAAGATGAGAGACTCTTCCTTTCACACCCTCAAACTTTTCCTCCACCCCCAGAGACCAAAGCAGAGCATGAGCAACTTATCTAACCCCAAAGGAGAAAATATCCCAGAACCACCTCAGTCTGGTCTTTGTATTGCAATCCTCAAAGTTAATCCTTGCATTCACATTGTAACCAAGAGCTGTTGCTGTTGCCCTATAAACAAAAGTACCGTTTTCCCACTTCAGGTACCTGTTTGGATGTGAGGGCACACATATGACACTACCAAGGGCTATGCTCCTAGCACAGTTTCTACATTCAGACACACTAACGAATACCCAGAAAATACTTCTTTCTCGAAACATGCATTTGCTCAAAACTTTGCTGCCCAGTGGTGGGTTGTCATCACGTGGAACTGGCAGCACCAGCTCTGCCTCACACACTGCAGCTTCCAGGGCACACACAGCTCCCGCTAGAATGGAATCTCTCCTCCATCTGTTTTCGACAGAGGCCCTTGCTACTCATCTGTTCCTCTCTTCTGTTTAAAAAATTGTATGGTTAGTATTAAAACTAATAAGCCAAGTGGCATGTAAGTATTCCTACCAAGAACTGACCGAGAAAACAAGGCTCATTTACCAAAAGGTGAATGATTAAAAAGGTGATTTGAGGGGAAGCCATTTCCTTAGTTTTTTGCTTGGCTTGTTTAACTATTTTTTGTGGTAGTTCTACCTACTAACTGTACAAGAAAAAGCTGCACAAAAACTAGGCGAGAGTATAGCCACAGATGACAAAAGAAGGCAAGATTTCAAGAAAAACAAACCAAAACAAAACATAGTTGACTATAAAAGGAAAACAAAGATGGATTACTAGCTCTGAAATTTGGGTAAGTTCCTATATTTCTGAAAGAGCAGGTTCCATTTAGTACCAGAGGCGTTCTCACTGGAATGTCTATGGGGAACTGAAAACCAAGTTTCTAAAGCATATAAACAGTTTATTCAAAAGGCTTTCAGAAGAAAATAGATGAAGAAGCGGCAGCTGCTGGACAAGGCAAAACCAAGCATAGTTGAACACATACTTTCTCAAGGCGTTTACAGCCCAAAATGTGCTGCTATTGCAAGAGGGAGAGGCAGGGGAATGAGATAAAGAAGAAGGTGAGGTACAAGATGATGTGAAATCTGAGGAAGATGTAGAGAAGGGCAGCAATCTGCATCTGTGGTAGGGGAAAAGGAGAAGGTATAAGGGAAGAGTCAAGATATCAGCTGTTTCTGAAAAGACAACAGAAAAAAATGCAATAGGAGAATGATTTGAGTGTTTTAACTTTGGCAGAGAAAGAGTTAGATTTTTTTAAGCAAAGAATTAAGTAAAAATAACAAAGTAGATCTGTTTAACGCAGAGGGAGACGACACTTCTTGTAGGAGAGAACGAGCCCGTCCTGAGGCAGCCACTCCTCTGAATATTGCCAGTCATGCTGCATAGTGTGAAAACAGGAGGAGGGGAAAGTGCACGCTAGGTCAGGCCAAGGCTGGGGGTTAGCGAAGGCAGCGCACGGCTCAGGGAGGAGGAGAGGAAAGCAAGGGAGGGAATTAGCTCTAGCAGTGGAAAAACAACAGCTGGGCACAGATAGAGCGAGAGAACTAACAGCAGACAGGAAAGCGCCAACAGCTACCAGGCAGAGAGCGGGGAAGGACCTAGGGAACAAGGCTGGGGACAAACTGATGGCAGCACCGAGCAGGACATGCTCCAAGGTGGAGAGAGGGTGGTCAGCAAGCAACAGAAAACATTGGTAGAGAGAAAATGAAGCAAATAGAAAAGACTAACTCGAACTTTACAATTAATCCTCAATTCTTTGCTTTTCCTCTTTGAGCAAAGGAAGAACAGTTGCTACTGCTTTCAAGTATCTCCTTAGACTAATAAGTCTTCTACATAAATTTATAACCTAGCAAAGATTAAAATAATAAGGGTTTTTTGGGAAAGGATAATTCGCTTGGAAAAGCATGAATTTTAATACTGCATGAATTTTTACTTCATGCATTGCAACATCAATAAAATGTCGATACAAAATGGTCTGATGACACACTGAGCTGCAGCTGTGGTATATGCCACTTACAGCACATAAAATAAAAATAGCTAAGCTGACTATTGGAAATTATTTTTGATAGGATAAGCAAGCAACACAGAAGAATGTAAGAGTTGTATCCACTATTTTGTGTGCCTCAGGTTCTGATTTGAAACACTAAAAAAAGGTTGAGAGACAGTGATAAAAGTTCAAGCAAAATGGCTCTGATACAAATTTAAAGTCTTTTTCAAGAGGAATACAACTTCTAATCCTATTTTCCTCATTTTCACTGCTCAGGTCCCTATGGAAATTCAGCTTTAAAAATGAGTCTCAATTTATATATTTAAATATATTTAGCTGGATTATAATAAAGTTAATGAGACATAACAAATGTTTAAGTCTCCATAACAGCAATTTGGAATTTTTTTTTTATTGGACAGACAGATAAAGCTAGGAGTACAGAATCCCAGAAAGATGGTGAAAGAGGCACATGAACCAGAAGATACATGTATATATTTAATATACATGAGGAGAGGGAAAGATAAGGCAATTCTCTTAACAGGATGTATAATGCATATGCATAAGAAGTGCATACAAAAGCATATTTCTTCTTTGTTGTGTCCAGTGTCCTATTTGTTAGAGGTTGGAAATAATATGTAGCTCAATCCTTGTTTCTGTAGATGGTTTATTACTGAATTCACATCTCACAGGAAAATACTTAGCAACCTTGAGAGCGAGACTGTGTATTTGCTTTGAAATGTAAACAATGAAAGATTAGGATAGATGAGTATATAGATCAATTAGGAGCAATTATTCATTGAAAAGCTGCTCTAATTCTTCATTATTCAGTGTCAGGTAAGTACTAGAAATAGTTTAACCTGCAATGCTGCAAACAATAGAACAGATATACACTCATGTAACCTAAGAATCAAATTTTCCCAGCACTTAACACAGTCTAATACTCGTTGGCTCTCCTCTAGCCATGTGAAATCCAAATCAGGATACACTTATAAAAACAAATCTGAAAACTTGTACAGCATCAGCATGATAAAGGGTTTGTTTTACAACTCCATAAATTAGCCGACCATCTAAAATCAGAAGTAATGTTAATTTTAAACAAGATGTTGAACAGAACTACTGGACTGCAGTTTCATGACTGCAGTAGGAGACTCAACTGAGCAATTTGCTTACACACAAAATAAGTTTCAGAAATGCCAATTATTAGATAATATTATGATTATGCACTTATAATAAATGTATAGACATTTTACCTGACTCTCCTAGAAAACATTATCTTAAAATGGGAAAAGTTTTATATAACTGACAACTCATTCATTAGCAAAAAAAGTTATAGCAATACTGAAAAGCTGATTTTTGTTTAAACACCAAGCAAGCATGGACATATGAATATTCCTAACCTGTAAAATGATTCCTCCACATTATATCAGCGAAACTCATTGGTGGGCCACTGGGAGGGTAGTGTTTACCTTTCAGAGGCTCATGATCAGTCCTTATCATATCCATTAAGGAATTTTCCAAAGAGTGCAAGTTAAAAGTGTCATAGGGCCTATTCCGGTCCTAAAAGAAAAAACAAGAGGAAGGAAAAATAAGACTGTTATAGAGTAATCATTTTCTAACATAGGCTAATTTCTTATTTTGTAAAACTCCAGCATGGAGTCCAACATGAGAAATATAAAAAGTGCTATCAGGAAAGAAACCAGCAAATACACATCTACAATAGCTAAAATGATAGTCTGTATTGCAGCCACTGCTTTCACCAATAATGCTAAGGCAGAGGGGCTTTCAGTATTTCTAAAATTATCTACAATCAAAACTTCATTCCAATCATTTCAGTAACAATTTAGAAATAGAACAGTATTAAAAGTTTGTGTTGGAGAAGTGAAGTTTTTCAGTATTTCAAAGATTTTGTTTCATGTTTCACTGGACAAGCTGAAACATTTAATGTCACATCTATACCCAGAAAATTCCTGGGAATTCTTTCCGGGAAGAATCTTTTCCACACACCGGTTACTTCAAGATAATCTCCTGGCTTGCAAAAATAAAATTTTAAACGCTTGGACAGTAATACACCTAAGTAACAGTACCAGTAGAAAATGTAACTCCAATTTTGTCTCAGTATATTCAAATTATAGAAAATATAAAATAGAGGGCGGGTACGAATTCACTGGCATAGTTAAGATTTCTTTCAATAGTGCTATTCAGAAAAATATTCAAAGTTTACAGCTGTAGATGTTTCTTTGAAACACAGATCCTCTTACTCCCAAAGATCACATGTTCCTACAGTATACTCTAGCATATTGTTGAAAGAAAGTTGAATTTTCAGTTTGATTTTATATTTTCCAAAAGTGGAGTAGCACTATTTATTTAATCTACTAAGCATTTTGTGATAGTCAAACATTACATACAAAGAATAATGCTTTTTTTCCTCGTAGAAACTGTAGGAATCAATAAAAGTGAGCTCGGATTTTTATCACTTAATTCAGATGCTACTGTTTCTGATTGTTATGTTTTCTGCAGTTGATAAAAATCCTAACATCTGTATATGATCTGTGCATATTGATCAAGGCTAATTTGAAAAGAAAAAAAAGAAAAATTAGATGCAAAGATTTCTATTTTTGTGATATATCAGTAACTCGAACAGCGTCCATACTATTGCCCCAAAGAGTATTTCTTCCTTTTAAAATATTTATCTACAAATTTGTGGTGTAAGTATCCCAAGTGTTACAGCACTAGACTACAACACGTTTTAGAAGAGAAAGCATGGAAAGTAGCATGCAGCTTTTATCCCAAAATAGGGAGTTAGCGGTAAAGAAGTATTTTTCAGTCGGGTCAGTCCCCTGGTCTGATTTACTATCCAGCTGCAGCAGAGAGCTGAGCTGGCAGAGCTAACCCTGGCAGGACAGCAAAAGGGCAGGATTGTTTCTTTTGCCACAATGATAGTTTATTCCAGTTTCAAACATTCCTGAGATTACCATTTTGGAGGCTGGGAAAAGTGAGTTCAGAAGAATACACAGCCTATACATTTGATTTCATTTTATTAACATATACATGTTAGTTCTCAAGGCAAAAAAAAATGCATACACAACAACAGTATTTGAAGATTGTTGCCTAAATGTAGTCATTTCTTCTGAGAAGCCCGGTGCTCCTGTGTACATACAAGATGAAGTTTCGGAGTTCTCAGCATCAACAAGCTGGGTTTGGTAACTGATCCTGTTCTGTCTCCTGGTTTGCCCTTTGTATCCCCTCCACAGACTACCAGATCTGCTGCCAAATAACCAGAACAGACACAATTCATAGAGGTCCTCAGTAGCACATGAGAACTTGGCTAAGAAGTCCTTGAACCAGAAATCAAAAGATAAGTGACAGAATGGCAAAGCAGACTAAAGGACTTGGGAAAGCAATCTGAAAACCCAGCAAGTCTGGAAATTCAGCTCAGGGTCCAGAGGGGACAAACACCCTTACAGCTACTTAGGCATACTAAATTATGGACAAAAGAGACCTCTCTGGCCATGAGGCCTTAGGCTACACAGCAGCCATCGAGCCAGTGGAACAGGCAGCCCAGGCAGCCAGTGCTGGATCACACTTCTGCACTGCACAGACTGCGGCTACTTTCTTGTTAGGCATGAGCGTGCAGGACAGCAGATTTCAGGTCTTGCAATACTCGTGTCTAGATCTAAAGAAAAACAGCTAAGAAGATCAGAGAAGGTAGGGGGGTCCCAGGACTCCTAACCCCAGCCCTGATCTGGGATTCATATCCCAGGCTGAAGTACAACTGTTACGTTTGCAGTCATGCTTGGCACAGTCTTCTTCAAAGATGTATAATTAAGCATAAGGAAGAATTACAAATGCACATGCAGCATCAGATTTTTGAAGTAACATAAAATAAGACTGGAGCTCCAGATTAAGTTAGGTATGACATTTCTACCTTTAAGCACCTTACCTCTAAGACTGATCTAAAATGCGACAAGATATATGGTATCTATAATCTGTCTCTCCATTAAATACAAAAGAAAAAAACATAACTGCCAAATGATAACTGCAGAGTCAAGACATTTAAAGAAAATGAGAAAATATAATAGCTTGCATTTTGCCTAAATTTTAGACTTTCATGCCTATGCATTATGCTAGTCTTTAATCACATAAACATCATAATTTTTCAAAAGTCTCCAGTCTCCATCCAATGGGTATAAGGTCCCTGCCCCACTAATGAATGTAAATTGCTCTGTGAAGGAGCCTGTTTATGCCTGGGACAGACGTCCGTGTTGCTTCTCCCAGGAGCTGGCCGAGGTGTAAGCAATCTGTCAGCAAATTCCAGGAAGGGAAAAAATGTTCATAAAGTTAGGCTACCATAGGCTTAATGACAAAACAGAGATTACTTAGCTGTAAGTGGAGTTCTCTGAAACATGTAATTGCCACGTATGTGCACCCCATAATTTGGGATCAAAAGATTTGAGTGCCGAGGAGGAGAAAAGACTACATGGACCATAAGTGCCTGCATGACAGCTACTCATAATATTTTTTTAAATGACAGCCCATATGCACGTACTTACACTCTAGATGTTTCCAATATATTTTGTCCTGTCCTATTTTATGCGGAGGACAGGTTTGAAATTCTTCATGCAAACAGCAACAGCAGTCTGACCTGGTGGCCTTCAGGGACAGAGATGCTGCAGTGGTGAGCAGAAGGATGGGGCTCCCCAGAGCTGGAAACTAGAAGCTGAGACAAACATTTCTCACAACGCTACTGGAGTTTGCTCAGCCTCTTATAAACTGCATTGTGACTGCAGAAATAGGTTCCACCCTTCAAGTCTCAAAAACAAACAAAAAAACACATCACCGCATCAAGGCAGTGTTCTCTAAAAAGGGCCAGGTCCTTTCTTCATTCAGAAATGGACATGAACTGCCTAGATTTCCAAAACATTGTGTAACAGTAATCTAAAGATAAAAGCCTTGAGAGAATGCAGAATAACAGAATCCATCTTGGAAGGGTGAGCTAAAATATCAAACTTGAATAAAGTAAACCCCAGGCATCAGTTTAAGCAGAAGCGCTGCACATGTTTTCAAAGACACTATCTTTGAAAAAGATACACCTACGTGGAAGGGCAAAGAACCTGGTGGGTTCAAAGAAGGAAGCCCATGAGAACATGTAAATGTAGGTTAAAGTCTGCACCGCATGCTGGATCCCTAATGCAGAGGCATTTTAACTATCCCTTTGAGAACTGAAAATTACAGTGACAGAAAACAAGACCAGATCTACAGCTAGGGCCATAACAGATGTTAAATGAACTTTAATGCAGCCTGGCTTCTTCTCTAGCTCTTTCTCCTTGAACAGGTTGCTCTTGCTCGCAATTGGAACAGATGATTCAGAAAAGCAAATGACCAACACATCCCATGGCAGAGATAAGGAGAACAAGCACTTTGATCTAAGAGCTGAAACTACTTCTTCTTCCAATGCTTCTGCAGTGGGTCGTGGCAGTGAAACCACCTCAAAACTACAGCCACAAAGGAAAAAAATGATCCTGAGAAGGCAGGGTAGGAATCTAATAATCCATAGGATAAAGAAGAAAATGGCTGTCACATCAGCAATATTTTCCTAGTATCAGCAGCAGTTCTCACCAGGACTGCTGACCTCAGTCCAGTGGTACCTCTTGGCAGTCACAGGCTCTAGAGCTAGATACGGTTTTAATGGTCCTCTCAAACAGAAAATACTGCTGCTCAAACATTCCCGACTTTAATGGGGGAATCCTTTTCACTTTAAAAAGAACAGCAGACTGATAACTCCCTAGGAATTTTTTCTTTATCTAAAGCAGATGGATACAAAGATATTTTGTATGTGTGATGAAAAACAGAATTAAACCCTCCCATTTGTCCTAAGATGAAAGAAAGGGCTTTAGGAAGAGCCAGAGAGAAGAAAAGAGAGGGGAAAAAAAAAAAAAAATAGTTGGCTACAGAGAACAAAATATTCCTTAACAGATTTTTTAAGAACTGAAATGACATCCAATATCCCACCCTATTTTCTCTGTGAATTCAGCAAAAGAGAGGGCAGAAAATCATCTTCCTCTTAAAGATACTGCAAAGAGATTGTTAAGACTACAGTCTTGAAAGAAGGGATGGTAGAGACCTTAGCACAGGAGGGTTATCAACTGAAGAAAACTTAGCTTCATTCAGTTCTTGGATCTGTAATGCTGGACATGCTGTCCAAGTGAAGCTACTATCCATACTCAAAATCCTTAAATATGTATTTATGCACGTGCTGAACCCACACTGCCACAGCCATCTGCTTATTGAACACAGAATACATGCTGAGTTTAGAGATACACCCAGTCTGCCCATTTTGTACTATGCAAGCAGCACAAATGTGGGTACCTAGACTATTCCAATGACAGACCAAAAACTCCTTGTGCCTATATATTTCAGTCCATATACTGACTTCCTACTAAGTTTCCTATATTCTGAACATTTTCTGTCCACCAGGGCACAGACACCACACCTACTGCTTAGATCAGAGCAATGAGATTAAGCAACTTTCCTACCAACACAAGCTCTTCACCATGGTCACTGCACTTGATTTTTCTGAGGCTGACATAAATCTGGATTTACATGGCTGCACATGATTGCTAAGCATTGCCAGCTAAAGCTGAAGTCAAGGGAAGCAAGACTCCAAATAAAAATGCTGTAAAACTGTCAATATTGCTTTAACCTTAGCTCAGTGTCTTGCACACACACTTGCTCTTGTTCTCTTTCTCTGTTCCAGCACCTGCAAGAGTAGCTACTACCAGCAGCACAAGGAAAACATGTTGACCTCACTCCAGCATCCCAATCCAAATCAGGAACAGCAGCCATAAACAAAACTGCTGTGGAAGGTTGGCCTGGGACGTGCTCAATCTGCAGGATGGTGCACATGAACCACCACACAGAGCAAGCTGCTCCTGTTCCTGGAGCCCTTCTTCCAGCTCCTAGCAGGCTATGGTCGCGCAGTTCCCTTAAACCTGCAGAGCAACCATTCTCTTTGCACTTGCACCCACAGTACAGTTCAAAGTAATCGTTTAAGAAGTAGGAAATCTGGGGAATATGGTCACACAGTAAAATAAAATGATCATTTTGCAAAAGAATCTAAAATACTTTAAAATAGTAAGTGTTACTTCCTTTGCAGCTTGGCGCTGGAATGCTGCCAGTCACAACATGACGGACAACACAGATGCAGGCAGAACTAGAATAACCATGAATTTCAACATTTTTTCCATTTAATGGTTTTTAAAAATATATAAAATAAAAGTGGATAAAATGTAGAAAAGAAGGAAAAACATGTTAGACTTTACTAAGCCCATGGTAAAGAACATTGAGTATAGGTACTGGTATTAAGCGTTGGTGGAAATTATTCCCATTTCTCTTTCTTTTAATCTTTTCAGTTAACTTTGGGCAGCATTAAATTAAACTGAGCACGATTCATTAGGTTCCATTTCAGGAACAACAACAAAAGATTGTTTTCTTATGCTATTCTTGTTCTTGGAATGTCCATGAACACTCCTGTAGCAATTTGGTACTTTACTTCAGTAAGTGTCTAGCAGAAGCTTACTAGGCAAAAAGTGATTCTTTTCTTCCCCCTGTAGCTTGTTGAAAAAGCTAGGAAGAAGAAAGAGAAAATACAAATACAAGACAATAGTCACCTTAACACATATTACAGAAGACTTCAATATTATTTGAACAATAATATTTCAGAATTCTAGTTAACTCTATTTAATAATCTGTATTGTATTACATAACTTTCTGTAGTTTTTATGCAAAACTAAGAATGTCTCCAAAAGCTGTGAATTTTTCAACAAAGGCCATTTTTCAGCAAGACTGCTAAAGGTTCTGTTCAAGTATTAACCCTTTACAAATTCTGCATTCCCAAGCTGTTCTTTTAACAGCTGCCAAGCTTGCTACATTCATCACTCTAACATTATTTCTCCATCTCAGATTCAAAGACAGTAAATTACCTAGTCAAATGCTTAAAATACCTAGCCTAACATTCCAATAGGGAACGCTATTTCTAGCCAACAGAAACATAAGGCACTTCAATATTTCAAATGTCTTCTTTAAAACAATTAGACAATGTGAGTGAAAAAAAAAATCCCACAAAACTGCTATTATTCTTACAGCCATTCCTCTGCTATAGGGAATTATCTGCAGACATTACGATTGACTGAGCACTTACTGACAGCATTTATGGGTAATTATTATTTTGTTAACATGATGTTTTAGATAAAAATCTGCCTATCGGTCCAGTTGCTGAATACATCTCAAAAGGCTGATGCATCCACTTTCTATTCTAGTTCCTGAGTCCAGGAACAAATGGTTCTAGCACTTGTAAAACAAAGGATTAAAGTAGCTACACCCAAGATCACCATCAATTCACAAAAACAAGCAAGTGGGAAAAAAAAAAAGAAAAAAGACGTCAGCAGTAGGATTTGCAAGGCCATTCATTATACCCTTGAACTATTAAAATGACCTAATTTAACTGGTTCATTGGTCTGCTGTGCAAGAGCCCCAAATTGAGAAGTTACCTTTGAGCAGAATGTTTCCCAGGACAGGAAAGCTGACATGGACCTAAGAACTCACCCTGCTCACTATACCAACATGCAGGGGAGTGCTAACTTCAAATCACCAGATCAAACTCCTCTTAAGGGTCCAAGACTGCAAAGAGATGAAGAGGGGGGAGCTACTGCATGAATAGATCCAAGGGACCAAGTTTTGGAGTCCAGATCCCATAAGGTACAAAAGAATAAAAACATAATTTAAAGAAGCCAGTCTCAAAAAAAAAAAAATCAATATGAGCAGTCTATCTCATGATATTATGAGAATGAGACAAAATGGAGGTAGAAAATAATACAAATAATAGTCATAAACATCATAAGCTCAGAAGTCTGGTTACCATTGCCCAGCATCCTTATTTGCTTTGGCCAGAGCAGTCAAGAATCTAAAGGATTTCTCTGAAACAAAAGCAAGGATTTTGTGTATGTTCACTGATAGTCACTGACATGCAAGATACTGCTGAAGTAAAAACGGTGTCACTTAAATTTTTAAGTACTGTGGCAAACAAAATATTGTGTCTGATCCAAATTCACTGTGTTTTTAAAAACAGCATGACTAAAACAATATCTGACTGGCATATGTCAAGCCAGCCTCCTGTTCCACTTCTGTGGTGTTCAGGAAATATTGCCTAAGTGAAGCAACTTGTAGGTGCCAGAACTAACATTTCAGCAGCTAACATTTCAGTCTAAATTTCAAACTAAAGATTTCAATCAAAAAGGGATGTTCATACCCACTGTTTGAAGAACTACCCTATAGCAGAGTACATATATATTTTTTCCATTTCAATGGCAAATAGTCCTTTACTTCTAACAGGAAACCAAAATAAGTCCAGTGGGAATAACTGTTCAGTTAGAAGAAGAAAAAAAAGGAAAGGTTACTGATGTTACCTTACATTTTTTTTATTAAAAAAAAAAATACACCAAACCACACTTTGTATATTTGCATCTGTTCTTACCTAAGAGGCTCAGAGGCAAACACGAAAATAGCAACTATCTCACATACCAGGTGCCTGAATATTCACATTACAATCCTACAAAAGAGGCAGACTGGATATAACTTCTCCCTCCTGGAAGAAGGGAAGCCATAGGCATTTGCACATTGTCAGCATTACAGATTATGCGTTACAGTTACTCCTGCACATTTGCATTTAAGTAGAATAGTTCAGAAATCACACACAAAATATACAAGTGCATACTGGTCAGACAACTAATCAAAAGGAAAGCTTTTTCTTGTTAACTCCTAACAGATATTACAAGGATACTCACATGAGCAAGAAAAACATTTTCCTATTATATCCTGGCAGCTGAAAATGATTCAGCACAAAAAAACATTAGTAAAGATTGCTCCAAACAGGAAAAAGTTAATGAGGAAAAAGCCTAAGGGATTTGCAACATAATTCTCCTATTTGTAATAAAGATTGACAAGTACCTTAAAAATGTTGCTATAGAGAAGGAATGTTCAGTCACTGAAGCACATTCAAGAAAAAATATATAGTAGGTTTTACATGAGTACCTTGGACAACAAATGCCCAGGAAAAAGTCTAACAAGGCTGATTAAGAAATTAAAGGAAAAATATTAGGCAAAAATAACCCTGCAGTGACTGAAGCAAAACAGGAAATTATTGCACCAATGCCAAAAAGCACTTCTAGTATCTATGACTGGAAGACAAGGCTGTTTCTCTTTTTAAAAGAAAAAGCAGAGCTAACAATGTAGCATGATACATTAATGAGCCCGTAGAGTATGATTTCTGGTTCTAGAAGGTTATAGGGCTGTTAAAACAAGAACTTCAATCTAGACTTTTATTTACACAGTGCAACAAGTAGAGCAACTATATAAATGGGAAAAAAAAAGAAAAGAGAATTTGTGCAATTCACATAAGGAATAAAATTATAAAAAGAGGAAAGAAGTGATAGTAGTAAACAGAAATATCAGATAAAGGAAGGTGACAAGGTGTTTCTGAAGGACCAGTCTGGACATCAAATTCGTCAGGAATGTTGACAGCTGGAACACACTAATAATATTTGCAAGACATATCAAGATACAACAGATCATATAGGAAGAACTGGATGAATTTGAAGAAGTATAGCAAAGAACTATGATGTTTTATAGGACAAATTACAAGATCAAGACATTCGGGACTCAATTTTCATTATAAACTGGGACCTCATAAACCAGAAAGAAGGACATGGGAAGGAGAAAGACAAGAGCTTACTAGTTAAGTTCCAGAGAACTGTAAAGCACAAGTATAAACATAGGTGTGAAAGGGCAAACACAATTTGCAGGCTGCATGAAACAGGGCCCTTCTAATAAGGGTTGATTTTTGCATCCCGCATTTGTATCCATAAAGATATTATTCCCCTTCCACACTTCCCACTGAGCTATATTTTGAAGCATTCAGTTATACCAGTAAAAGTTTATAGGGCTACTACACAATTGAAACATCAGGAAAACTTCCAAGTTTCTCTAAGAACCGAACCTTTTCATACTAGCTGTTTCTTTTACAGTATTCTGTTTTAAATTCATTTTAACCAATGCACAGGAAGTCACTTCTCCTTTACCTAAAAGGGAAAAAAAAGGTTATGCGAGGAAACTTTTACTTGTGAAATAGTGTCAGAAGCAAGTGTTCCTGTTTAAACAAGGGAGGGAAGACTGTTCACAGAAATTTTGATAAGCTCTGCTGACAAATAAGGTCAATTTTATTACCTAGATGTTAACAGGTAGAGCTGCATTTACAAGCAGTCAGTCAAAACTAGCAGGAGTCACTGATCCTTATTAATTAAATGTGGAATCCAGCCTAAAATTTGCACGATTTTATCTGCAGAAATTCTCATCTACTGAAAGCAGATGGGTATACTATCAGCTTGGATTCCCATTCATGAACACACCACACTAGCACTTTTCTTTCTCATATTTACTCTCACCCTGACCTGTTTCCTTCACCTCCTTGTCCTATGTTAGTCT
>NW_010582342.1:236426-254367 GCF_000705375.1 Tinamus guttatus | reverse complement strand
AAGCCCCTAGAACTTTTCATGTAGTAGATGGATGATGCTTAAGAGGTGAGCAGACATCCAGAATCTCATTTTTCTACATTTCATTAATGGGACAAGATTTGTTTATTGCATGCAGTTTGGAGGACGGAATGAATAATTTTCTGAGGAGCTCTTCCAAGTGCTCAGCAGACAAATTTCTCTTCACAAAACCCCTATAAAAGGGAGTACTATTGGCAGGCTTAAAATTGGGAGCTATCAGACAGATTAGAAAGTAATACTGAAGACCTATTCTGAGACCCACAGCACTCTTCTAATAATGGACATTTGAAAAAGTTTCTATAGACTCCTATAACAGGGTTTAATACTGGCCTATCCTCTTCCTCCTCACTTAATCTTCTGTTATCATCTCTTTCTCCTCTTAAGATCACTTTCCCTGTCCTAATTTTGCCCTTCCACACTTCCCGCAGCCACCATAGTCTTCCTCATTGATACTTCCTCTCAGACCAGTGAGGGCTTCCCTGCCCACATGCACCAGTTCTTCACAACAGCACCAAAGTCCAGCACATTTCAGTGTCCTATTGCCCAGCTTTGATTCAGCACCTGCTTCTTCATATAGGACCCTCAGTTCTCTGGTTTTCCAGTATGTTTACGAGTTGCTTTTTAGAAAAAGAAAGAAGAGAGTCTTCTGCCCCTGTGGCCAGCTGGGCTCCTCAGCACCCAGATCACAGTTTTCTTCCCTGCAACGACTACCAAGGATCAGGTGTGGGGAAGAAAAATCAATCAGGTGATTTAATAGGCCATGTACTAGTCAAAAAATTGATCTCATGCACATGACTTCCTTCTCCCCTCCCCCAAACAGTTATAGGAGGTTGTCCACAAATTTATTCCACAAGCCCTCCTTTCTACCTCACAGGAATCACAACTGTAACTGCAAGGAAAGAAACTAAGAATATTATAGCAAACTCAATGATGTATTTTTCCTTGCACCACCACAGGTTCCTCAGCCTCACCAGTACTCACCAACCACTGCAAGCAATTAAGGGCCTATTGAAGCACCAAAAGCATAAAACATCTGTTGGACTGTGCACTATCAGAAAATGGTTCAATACAAGCAGTAATAAGCTCAGCCATCCCTTTCCAAGTGCCAGGAAGCACAAGTACCAGCCTTACCTAAGGAAGAGATTCAATACAGGGGCCAAGAGCAATTGGAGCACAGGGCAGGTCCTCACTGTCAGGGTGCACTGACTCTCACTGGGTCTGAGCACTACAGGCAGAGCTGCATAACAGGAACAGGGCCCACCAGAAAAAAAAAAAAAAACAGCAAACCAGAATGCAGGGTCACAGAGTTCAAGTACAACCTACAGCTGCAGACTCTCTTCAAAAGACCACCTACCCACAGCACTAGCCCAAAGCCCACCAAGAAATGAAGTTGGGGACAGGCTGAGCATTGTAGGACCCCAGGACCCATGAGTAGAGTGTGTGCCTCTGCTCCAGGTGAGGCTGCTTAGGATTGTTAAGGCCTGTAAGTGCCCTGTAACAACAGTTTGCTATGAAAGCCACATACTCCAGGTCACTCAAATTTGAGAATAAGGGGCTAAAAATTCTACTTACAGTCCTATTTGCCTCCTAAGGGATTTGTAATTTGAATTACATGTGTGACAGGAGCAGGAAGTTGTAGTTGTAATTCTGGTGTGGCTGGGCATAAGTGCCCTGAAGTTATTAGCTTGCTGGGTGGCCCAGGCTTTCCCCTGCGAGCCTCTCCCAAGATGAGGCAATGGACTGGCTTGAGGCAAGGCCATCGACACTATTCCTGGTTGACCGCAGGGCTGAGCATATGACTAATTGCTGTCGGAGGTCTCTGAGTGGGAAGAAACTTGTGTGTAGTGAGCAGGAACTGTTCCTCCAGATGCAGAAATAGGCCACTATTGGGGTATACCTAGACATTTAGCTCATATTCTGTAAATGGTTTAAGATAACTAACAGTATCTGTGCCCTGGAGACAGGACCATGGGAGAACTGGATACAAGATTTCAGCAGCAGAGACATTTGGGGAGTGTTGCTGAATTAAGCCAAAGACATCGTTGCGGGGACCCTGCTCCTGGGATCCCTACAGCCACTCGGCAGTGGCTCAAGAGATCCGATTCTCCATTTAAACACTACAGTGCACAAAAGATCACAATTTTTGAATATAAGTACTCAGATGAAGAGAAGTACAGGCAGAGGTTATCTGATACTTACAGATGATTAACAGTTGCCAAAGTGATATTGTAATGTCCCGTTTCAATGCAAACAACTGATGCCACCAATGCAGCTTGGCCTAACTTTAATACCAGAATTTTTGGATGCGCTGTGACCATACCTCAAGAACACCAAACAGATGTCAGGATTCATGTTCCTAGTGTCTGATTTCTGCTTGGTTTGGTGTTACCTTTGGGTAACATATATCTGGTTTGGTTCCTTTGCAATGAAAGATAGTACTAAGTTTGAGAAGACAGTGTGTACGGAGCAGATGTCATGACAGCCTCCATCAATTCATGGAAGCCCCAAAACTTCAGAGCTCTAGAAATGGAGCAGCCAAAGTGAGGAAGTCGCTTACTGAGCATGTGCAAAGTGCTTAGGCATGTTTTATTCAGCCAATTTGGATGGCGCTCACAGAGATAAAAATAAGTCACACCTGTATCGCTACTTGTAACCATCTGTTGCGACTGAAGTGCTCCATGCTCCTTTCTATTCCTCTCCTTCCTGAATAAACAAATCTAGTCCAGGCTGACATGTGGCATAGGCACTTTTGGTCCAAACAGTCCCAAATTTCATTTTTCTTAAAGCAAATGTAAGCAATAAGTTAATGGAAAAATACCTTAATATTAGACTATTTCGTTAGCCAGACATATATCAAAACTTTTAACATGTTTTTTTTTTTTTTTTTGCTATGACATAAATGAGCTCTCGTATACTCTGGTTTCTTTTGTTTGGTTTCCTTTCACATATAATACATACCTTTGTTTTTTTCTTTAGGCACTCCATAGATACACAATCTCAGAATTTAAAGAGGGTGAAAGAAACTGAGCTACCACAGTATTTTCTCTTGACTTCTCATTTTGTACCCTTCTGGTAACTTGGACAGCTTTATTCTATCCGAAATTAGACTGGGTTAATGAAAAGAGCACTCACTGGTTTCTGCTGCAACTAATTTAATTCCCACACTCTTACGTAAAAGAATGAAATATGTGCGAGGCTTTATCTTTTTTTATGCTAATAATCAACAGAGATACAATCCTTCTTTTCCCTAGATTCCCATGGTTTTGTATATATAACCTGCTAACAGCTATTCATAACCATGTAATTATCTATCTTGGTAGTAACAGTACACTAAGGACCACAACATCTGAAAACCTTAGGCATTTTAAATGGTTATTGTCTTTAATCTTTATCTTATGTTGGCATATAAAGTCTGAAGTAACTACTCTTTTCCTGGCATTTAATTTCCTGCTGCAGAAATAGCTAGATTTCTTGTGACTTTTCTGGTATAATTCTTAGTTTGTGTTCAGTTATGAGGCTATTCTTCAATGAGGCTTAGGGTCCCTCAAATTAATAGTCTTGTCTGAGACAAATGCTGGCATATATTTCTGCCCTTTAATTTCAAAAGGCTCAGTCAAGACACTCAATTAAGAGCTGAAAAAATTGTTTTGTTCCCCAAAGGAGCAAAGAGTAGGAATGCAAGAGAAGTCTATAAAAGACGGTGTTTCTATGTGCCATAAAAACCTAGATCCATTTTTTCTAAAGGTGTGAGCAGCAGAATTTTGAGGAGTCTTGGTTCTTTGCCATTGCACAGATTCTGGCAAATCAACTCCAACAGGAGACAGCATGTCTACCATACATTATTAATTGCCTCCTAATGAAGTATATATCATTATTTATGGCACCACATCACTAAAGACATAACTGTGAACAAAGCTTCTGCTTTAGATCACTTCTGCTATGACTTTAGTAATTTGCAAAGCAATTGAACCAAAATTAATTTTTCAGCTGACCCAAATAATTTTTCAAGGACGTGTGAGTGCCCTTACAAATCACATTAACGTCAATAAAATAAATTAATCCAGAAAGACAACATGATTCAAGCACAGATCTACCTGGCTGGTAGACCATAAGTCATTAGAACAAACAGCACAGCATTAGCGTTCCAGATTACATATAGATTGACTTGGCTTGTGCTTTTAAGTGTAATTAAAAAACATTAGGAAATTGCTACTTCGCGTCTATCATCATACACCTATTATCTCTTCATTCCCTCAGTGCACAGTGCAGAGTCACCTGTTTTCTGTTCTACACATCTAAGGAGGCGCAGAAAGACAGGATAAAGAGAAAACGAGTCAGCACCTAATTTCCCCAGCCTCCTCAGCAGGAGGACATCTGTTCCCCCAGCTCTTAGGAGGAAAAGCAAAGCTCTGACAAATGCGTAAAGTGCTGCTAAAGGGCTGATCTCGTGGCCTGGCAGCCTTTTGGATCCACATCCCAGTCAAAGAGCATCCGTTTGCTGCCTGCAGACTATCTTCTGAAGCCTGGAATGACACATCAGGCACCAAACTAACCTGTCAACATATTAGCAGTATTAGCTGTGTGCTTTGAGGCTCACTGTCTGTATGGACACTAGGATAACATTAAAAGATGTTGACAGCTTTCTTCTCCTGGGAAGGGACATGATATTTTCGGCATGTGGTACCGCTTTATTATGCCCATCTCCTAAACAATCTTGAAATACTTTTGTCATTTCTGTAAGCGATTCATGCCTTGGGAGCACAATCCTGCTAAAAACAGAAGGGTGGCTCTGGCACATGGGCTGCAGACAAGAGAGCTGAAGAACGGAGATAGCTCGAGAAATAAAAGTGATACAGAACTTTCTTCACTTCAAATGTCTCCTATTTTCTACTGTTACACACACATACAAAAATCATAATGACAGAAGAGACTAAAAGATACCTGCCAATTTTTTTTTGGAATCTTATGGAAGGCAACCCACAGAGCCGCAAATAAGTCAAATGAGAAAAAACAGAAAGGGTTTCTTCCCCAGTAGGGTTAGGGTTATAAGACAAATCCCAAACATGCAATTAGATACCGGGTCCTAAATCAGGCTCCTAAGGTTTACTACAAAACAAAAAATAAATAATTACTTAATATTTACCTACTGTTTCTGAGCTCTATTGCCAATTTCCTCAGATAAATTAATGAGCAAGGAAAGGCCAAATCTCCATGATTTAATTTCCATGTTTTCTATCTTCTCTATGAGTATTATCATTAAAAAGAGACCAAGTGCCCTCCCTCTGCCAACTTACAGAACAAAATAGAGCAGCTCTTGTTTACAAGAAAACAGTTTTGATTTTATTCAGGAGAATCAGCAAATAGCCTACAAGGCCTAAATTACAGTTAATGATCCATATGCTTTTCTAGCATTAGGCTAAAATCCAATATTTACGTTTTTATGAGCTTACAGAATTGATCTGGACGGAATCAGAGTAGCTGGAAATGAACTGGAATATAAATAGGTGATGTTCATGGGAAATTGCGTCAACATTTGCAGACATTTTTGAAGAAATACTGATTAAAGCTGCCATCCTCCTGGCTGGGGAGGGGGAGATTATTTTCCTGATTTTCTCCTAATATACTTTTAAAGTTCATACTGTCCTTTTTTCCTCCTGTGTTAAGGAATGTGCCATCCCTCAGTAAACAACTGTAAATTGCTGGCTTGGTCATATCCAAAAGTGCATTCTAGACTTGTAACTGAGCTCTATATTTGCCAATACAGAGGAATTTTGATCAGTTATCAGAGGGACAAACCAATTGAATTTATTTCTAACTTTCCTTTTACTGATAGTTGTACTTGATCTCATGAAGTAGATCTAACTAATAACAGTAATACCTAGGTTTTCTATAGTATTTTTGTCCCTTAAAGTCAAAGTATTAAAAAGTAAACATATAGTGTACATATATATATAGTAAGATGAAACTACTTAACCAACATCAGGCCAGGAAAAGGAAGATAACTTTGCGATGTGTAGGCTCAAAGACAGCAGTGACGGTGGTGGGAAGGACGTGTGCAGGAAGCGCAACAAGGGCCACCAAACTCTTCAAAGAGTTTCTAGGCAGAAGCTTGGTGTTGAGATAGTATTTTGCAAACAAAACAAGGAAAGGAAGAATACTTCTAAACTGTACTTTCAGTCGTTAACTGGATTAACACTTGACCTCTCTCCTGCCCCCTCAGGAAATTTTTCTCACTTATTTTAGATGTAATTGAAAGCTTTCATCTGAAACCACTTGAGAGGATAACCAAGGTGAATGAGAGTCTTGACTCCACCAAAAGTCTAATCCAGTTTAGGAGCAATTACAAATAATATCATAGAAGACATCTTTTCAATAGCTGGCAAGCATCTGAAAATTAAACCTGAAATTATGCTTTGGCTCTGTCACTGCCCCCACTGTAGGGCTCTTGATGAATCACTTGATCTCACTTCTTTCTCTCTGGCACCTGGGCTGTCTTCTTTTTCTAGCTTGTCTCTTTTGAACACTATTTAGGGCAGAGAAACCCTTTAGAGAACCTAGCTCAACAGGACTTGGGCTACATTTGGGAGACCAAGGTTCACAAAACAAAATGAGGAGCTTGGTCACACGCTTTTTATCATCACATCTGTAGTCTCTCACAGAAGAGCTCCCCCTTAATCCAGCTTTAAAAATATTTTACAAAAAATGACCAGGCTAATGTTTGCTCTGCCTGTTCACTCAAGTGTCTGGAGTTCAGCCAAGAGCTTTTAGACCCTGCACTAGCCAAAAATACAGGGCAGCAGCTGACGAGTGGTGTCTAATCATGGAAACTGGAACGGGTGTTAATTCCCAGTAGAAAGACTTTCATGTTTCGTTTTCTTTTTACCCATCAAAGTTGAATGATTTATTGTGTCAGAGTCCTGCAATGCTATTCACAACATAAATCCCACCGCAAATTCTTCTTACAAAGGGCTGCTTTTTCTCCATTTTGCTTATTCTGGCAAAATGGTGTTGGTGCCAATAGATGACAGGTTGCTCTAAGTAGATACAACTGCTCTTGTGGGGGCCTTCTGCAAGTGAACCGATGAATATTGAATTTCACACCTCTGACATGCCCAGTCCTTGGGAGTGCTTTACTATGCCTGACACATATTTACAGAAGAGGCACTCGTAGGCAATTAACTTAAGCTGTGCGGTGTTTCCAGTTAACATGACTACTTTAAGAGGTCCCAGATTAAGGCTGAGTATCTAAAGTAGGGACAGGCAGTGCCTCATCCTCATGTTAGAAACTGTGTTCTCTATTAGATTTCTATCTCAGTCTTGGGATTCAAGGACAAACAAATAGATCAAACTAATACACTTAAAGATAAAATGACACTTCTGTATGTGTGTATACTTCATAGATACATACATTTGTAAAGTTGGATTTTTCTCAGGTGCCTTCTTGGCAGGAAGTCTAAATACATGGTTTAGTAGATATGCTTAGCTTTTATTTTAGTGTTATGCTTCATATGAGATTCAGCCAAAATTTTAGCAAAATGAATGAGCATAATAGGAGTCTCTAGCATGAATAACGTATACCACCAAACTAGTATTCATGTCAGAGGAATTAATCCTTGTGTGCACCTGTGCCTATGGAGGAAAAATCAAGTTCCTGGTGTAGAAGTAGGAAGCTACAATCCTAGTTCTGTGGGAGGCAGTTTAGGCAGAATGTGATTTTTTTATAGTGTGGAGCTCCCAGGCTGCCCGAACAGACTCCGTAGACTAAGCCTCTGGGTCTGAGCTGCCCTCAGGTAATTCTAATTTTATTAAAAACTGAGACCATCAAGGGAAAAAACAAAAAGTGTTTTAAAATCAACTTTTTGATCCCTCTATATTTCCAGTCCTACACTGAAAATCTTCAACCACTTCTAATAAAAATGGTGATGAGAGAAGGAGCAAAAAATGAGATGCACACAATGAACAAAAATGAAATAAAGCAATAAATGCATAAAAATAACAAGGTAGAAGTATATGCTGAGAAGCCAGCTGCATGGCATCAGTCTGAAGAACTCTCAAGGACAGTAGAAATAAGAGATTCTCGGTAGCTGAGAGTGCAGACACCGAGGAATAACAAAATACTTATTTTTAGTGCTGTCTGCTAGTTGCTTATGTAAGTGATCTTGTAACAAACAAGAAAGAGGCTTTGAAGTAGAATGTCACATAAAAGAGAGTGTAAAGATTGGCAGAATAATGGCACATCTAGTTCTTGCTCCCCTTTTTGTCTTTGCTAATTGGTGTACCATACTGGGCTGAGGCTAATTTGGGTTTCGGCAGTACTCGCATTGATTTAACAGCATTGATTTTCTTTTTTTAATCAGAACACTCAGAGACTTGTTGTCTTGTTTTCTGTAATTTTGGAAAACACTACCAAAGCAATATTCAAACTAGGGGCACCTGGGACACAGCTGAAGATTGAAGAAATTTAGGTTAATACAGCATCCTGGGAACAGGGGATAATAGGGAGTCCCAAAAGTAGATGATAGTGGGGAGCCAGACTTTTGAGATTAATTTATTCCTAATTTGTGCCATTATATTCAGGGTTTTTGTCCACTGCAGGTCTAAAGGCCTGCAGTTAAAGCGTGAATGTCATTAAAATGAGGAGTTTTCATCCTCTGATGATAACCTGTCTGTGCTCAGGTGAAGTAGTCTCAGCGTTGGAGGTTAATACTTAATCATCCATTGATTTTGAGAGGTAACTAGAGATCTAAATGGGTCCCAGGTGCCTGGGCTTCACTTGGGCTTTGCCACTGGGAAATGTGTTGTATGTTTTGCAGTCCAGACACAACGGTGAGAGACACTCTCATAAACACAGGTGCTGCACTCTGAAAATCATCATCAGCTGACACCATTGGAAATCAAAAAAGCAAGGGAAGAAAATGTACTGGAGAAAATGATCTTTAGTGTTTTGTATAAGCATATCTTTGCAGTGTGCTCTTTTAAAATAGCCATGCACATGTGTGCAAATATGCTTCCTACCCATGTAATGCTCCACAGAAGCCTTTTCTATGCAGTTATGCCTGAACATGTTTTCCTTAGCATATAATCAGTGATGTTTAATTCCTTATATAATATAGAAGTCTACAGACTCAGGTAGGTCCAGGAGCACCTATGAAACACAGCTGTTCAGTTCGGGACATTGAACTCTTCCTTAACTGGAAGCATTGGGAGCATATACTGTAGGAAGGATCATTTGTACATTTATCCCTTTTTTTCCCTCAAAATACCTCCGTTGCCCCTGTTGAACATGAGGTGCTAGGCAGGGGACCTCTTGTCAGACCTTCCTATGACCAGCCCTGGCTCATTCCTTTCCAGGTATTAATACCCACGTTAGCTCAGCGCAGGACCACGAGCAGCAGCATCGCATCGCGAGCGCGACGCACGGCTCTGTCTCCAGCTGGTTGCTCCAACTTTGAGGAAATTGCGTCTCTGGACCACAGGCCTCTTATCTCCGAACAGGAGCAAAAGATGATCTGGGAGGGATGCTGCGAGGATTAGTTAAAGTCTGTGGAATACTTTAAAGACAAGCTTGCTTATGAAATACTAGTGATTATTCCCCACAGCCCGCAGGCTCACAATTAGTCATGTGGCACAGCTCATTTCACAACACGCAAAATGGGAGCGCAGCAATTGTTTTTAATATGTCCCTGCCTGGAGATAAGAGCGAGAGAAATTCCACAGAGTTTCTTTGACAGTGTTTGCTTTTGTAGCGCAAAGGCTGCCTAAGGAGCAAGGCAGCCTAACAGCGGAAAGCCCAGAATAAAATGGGGAGACAAAGTCAACCAGCCCCGGACAGAAACTGAGGGGAAGACGGGGAAGCTGCTAAATATATATAAATATATGTATATGGAGATCAAACAATAACAACTACTTTAAGATTTTTCTTGCCTTTTCTAGAATTCTCTGGGCTAAATTTGCATAGGAAGCAGCTTCATCTTTTTTTTTCTTTTTTCAGATAAAAGATTTTCCTGAATATTAAACCTCTTGCCTTGCTCATATGGTTCTTCCTTCTCCTTCAAAGCAGAAGCATTATTATTGTTCTTTAAGTATGAACCATACACTTAGCATCAGATGAGACACACTGTCCTACGCAGCTAGGAATCTGAATAGGTAGACTATAAATCATGCACCTAGTGCAAATGAAACACCTGTCCAGAGGGGTGCCAGAATAAAGAGGTAAAGTGACCTTAGTGAGTGACCTGAGTTAGATTTAGAGCCGTGCAACCATAGTATGTCAAAAAGTATTTAAAAATACTACCTGGAGAAAAAAAAAAAAAAAAAAAAGCAAGGCTATAACTGGAGCTGCACACATTTCTAAAAGCAGAAACATAGTACTTGATATCACCTAGACTTACCTTCTGCATAATTCATAATCTTTGATTTCCGCAGAATGACTCTTTTATCAGGCTTATAACTTCTGGATGAAGCTTTTGTCTGTCATTAAAATTTAGGAACACAGAAAGGAACAGAGACAAAAGAGACAAAAGAAGGAATCTGAGTCAAGGATGTGCCAGAGCACCCTGCCAGCGCGGCAGAGAAGTGCACGGGCAGGCTAAGAAACAGCCCCTGCTACCAAAACTACCAAATGCTTTTCTGCAAGCACCCTTTGCAGCACAATAAGGTTTCTTTCCTGCTCTTATTGCTCAAGAAATGGATTTTGGTTGCCTTTTTTCTTTTTCCAGTGCAGGAATTGTTGCCTACAAGATAAAGCAACATAAGCAAAAAGTGAAGGGTTGAGTTACCAACCAGCATTTATGGGATAGGGCAGAATAAACCTGCAAAACTCCTGACAAAGATTTCCCTTGAAGCCAGATCCACAGTGCAACTGAGAATAACCAATTTAATCCAGAAATAAAGACGTCAAACCTTGTTGGCCTAACAGAGGAATAAAGCAGACTTTTATCGGTAAGTGACCACATGCATTCACAGAGGCACCCGAGGTAAAGACTCCCTTCTGCAACCTTTTGCTGAGCTATGTGCAACATAGGGCTAGGGAGCGTTAACCAACTGAGTTTCCTTATAGGAAACAGCCCTGCCCAGGACTCTGGGAGTTTCCACCTCTGCACTCAACCTCTTCTTGCCTTTATCTTATGTAAACTTTTTCCCATAGTTTTCATTTCATCTTGAATGTTGCTCATAAATTTTGTGGAATGTACAAAGTCTTATCACATGGCCTATCTTAAAGCAAGCACATTTGTTTTGAATTGCAGCTAATTTATATAAAACCCACCCCACCAGCTTTGGTCCAAAATAATCAGGAGAAGGAAAACCAGCTGACAAAATGGAAACCACAGTGTGCTGCTCCGTGAAATGAGGAGATGGAGAACAGATGTCAGTGCTGAAAGTGAGAGGTTAACCTCACATAAGTAACTAAAGGACAGCGGTGGGGAGTCCAATCAAGGCTGAATCAATGCTCCGATCTTGCACTGCCTGACAAATCTCTCACGCTATTTATGGCTTCATTCCTCCTCTGCTGTCTGGGGTTGCAGGTGGCAATTGCAGGAGAAATCATCAGGTGTTTTTTCCCCCGCCACTTTTTTGTCACTGTCCAGCTTGTGAAACCTGAGATTGTCACTGAGGGAGGAAACGGAGGTTGTCAGGTGAGATTTGAGCATCGTATCAACAGCCACAGGACTCAGGTTTTGCACTGCCGTTTGATGTGTGTGTGCCTATTAGCTTCTATAAAAGAAGAAAAAAATATATATCCTTGTTAGAGAAAGAGAAATTTTATTTTTGCTACTCAGTAAATCACCTCTTTTTGCCATATGAGCAAAGGTGTGGTTTCATCACAGTGTGAAGATAAGAAAACTGAACACAGGCAAAGCTTTTATCTATCTGTAGAGAGCTTTTATCTATCTGTAGATAAATACTTCTGATGTAAAAGAGAAGTAAAATTCTAAATATTGTATTCACAACAGAAACAGAGAATAGAGATGGGCAAAAAAACTTACTAGATCATCCAGCTCTTCTCCCCGCTCATGGGAGATTGCATGAGACCTTGTTTAAGACTGTAAATCAGAAAAGCAGATTAAAGCACATCATTTCACTGTGGGTTGAGAAGGCTTTTGGCATAAATGGAAGTTTTCACAGTATCAGACCCAAGAACAACCTGTTTGCTAGACCCGGTAAAGAAGAAAGGCTTTTGCTGTGCATGTAGCACCTTGGCTTTTATGCTTACAGCTGCTCACAGCAAAAAAAAAATTCCCTAATTCCACAATGATTCGACATTACAAATGCTATGACAGCATCAGTGTGGACCTCGCATATTGATTACATTTCATTTATTGATGCTTTTTTCCCCTGTCATCTGGGCGATGGGCTTACAAGGCTGGCGCTCTCTGACGGGCCAGGCTTCGCCCACGGCTCCTCCGGCTCCGGACTGTGACCATGATTTCTGACCTGCACTCCCCTCCTTCCCTGCCATGTCATTATGTCCTGGGTTCCTTTCGGTTTACTCATGGCCCTGCTAGCTCATCCCAGGGCAACAAATATTCCCTGATATTTTAATTAGATATTTTGATATCTCTGCGTAGTCCAAACTACTGTCCCCTCCTCTTTCCCCCCAGGAACTGTAGAACAGCCATCATTTAGTGCTGCTCCCCACATGCTTATTTCAGGCATGAAATCCTTTTCCTGCAAGCCTGCAAGAATAAAATTTACAATATATGCCTCCTCAGGAGCATTGATCCCCATGACTTTTCTCTTTTGCTCGGGTTTCATTTGAAGTAACCTCCCATTAAATACCTTCGTTCCCCTGTTTTCAGGAATTCCCCATCCACTCGGTTTCTGACTCTTCTTATTCTATGCTGCTTATGTAATACTCTTTCTTCTCGGGGAAAAAAAGAAGAAAAAAGCCCACTAAAACTCTCAGATGAAGTTTGCTTAATCCCCTTCTACAAATCCTTCTTTAAAAATAAGACTAAACTAAATTAGTCCTAGAAAAGAAATCAAAGGATCTTTAAAGTCCCCTGTTTTTAATGATCAAACTAACTGTTGGATGCTGGAGTGCCAAAAAAAAAAAAATCTAATTGTGCTTTGAGGTGAGTAATGCAGACAGGTCAAACAGCAAATTAGGGAGAACTGAAGGAAGGAAACAACACCACTAAAGAAAATAAAAACGACTGGCTTGGGCTGAAAGGGGAGCAGGGATGGGTGGAAAGTTAAGAAGACTGGTTGGTATCAGAGTGAAACCCATAGGGTTCAGAGACGTGCTTTAACATTTAGGGACCAGCTGAAACTGAGCCTAACCTCCCAGCCCACGGACTTAAATCTTCGAACGGAAGACACATTCCCTGCATAATTGCAAGTGGCAAGTGGAAAAAACGTGACTTTTAAAGCAATAGCGCTTGTAAACCATTTAATCTTTGCTTTATTAAAGCAAAAGGACAGAAAAAGTAAAAGGGCTGTCAGAGCAGCAGTGCTGTTGTGGATGGCATTTAAACATCCTGAGCCTCCTGGATGAGTAACGCGCGTATTCAGGAAGGGCTGCTGAATACAGTACAAAGGCTATTTCACACTCGCGTGACCTTTCCGCCTAGGGAGCTGCTATTTCGCTTCTCAATAATGAGATTTCTTTAGTGCTTAGAAATTCAGATGGAATTGGGAAAGCCACAGGAGCGCTAATGCAGGGTGTTTTTACTGAAAGAATTATCCTTGCATTTGTAACTGAAAGATCAATATTAAATTAGCCTTTGCATTGAAGGCACGGCACTGTTTCCTTGCAGCCGCCTATTACTTTATGTCATGCAAATCAATACCTAACCATCAAGAAAGCCCCGATAGCTATAAAAGCAGTTTGAAAATAAAACCCAAGATGGTCTGTGGTGGTTTTATCTTTCCAGAAAATAAGTGGCAGAAAGGTACTTTATCCAATAGACATCTTGCAGCCAGATGGGAACAGTGACTTCATTCTTGTCTCTGCAATTTGAGTCCCAACGTGAACGAACACGACCGCCTGGGATTAGGAAATGATGTTGGTGGATCCCAGTGAACACGCATGGATGTTGCAGCAAAGGGCAGCGCGTCCTCGCTGGGGCTTGCGGCGGCAATTTCAGCAGGCTGAATTTCAGCCCGCAATTTCAGCAGGGGGTGCTGGGTGCCACTTGCCACCTCTCAGGGAGCAACACGGCAGGCAGCAGGGCCTGAGACTGTGCAAAAGCATGGGCAGGGGCACGGGCACAAGGGAGCAATGGGCAGCAATGCAGAGCTACTGTTGTATCTCTTTCCCAAGACGTCCCCTGTTACAAATCCCAGGAGCCCATGGCCAGAGCAGCCTGCAGGGACCACATCCCTGGACAGGCCATTACAGCAGCAGCGCACAGTCTCCCAGAGCATAGGTGGTCATCATTAAAATGTTGGCTGTTATCTTCTTAACTTAAATCTCTATTAGGCTCTCCTGAGTTTTATGAAGAAAGGAGCTGCAAAGCTTTTATGCTGTCTCAAAACAGCGTTTGCTTTCTGACTTCCCCTCTAGCAGTGGATTTCTGAAACCTGTGAGAACCCCTGACAGCTTGACTAGCCTGAAGGGATTCTAAAATCACAAGCTGGAGGAGTTAACAAGCTCTTTAGAAAGTTCTTGGATATGCACCTGAAGACTAAGTTTAATTTAGCTTGGGAGGCCTAATCAGGAGTAGAGTTAAGTTAGAGCTTAATTCTTATGAAATCCAACCACGCTGGGCAATGTCTTACAAGAAGAGCTACACCAGGAGCTAATGGCCATGTGCAGGTGGGCAGCTGACCTCACAGCCAGCCCATGGAGAGGATGCAAAAACTAGGAATTAATTCCCTAGTTTGGGGCCAAGATCTGTGAGATAAGGGTGTGTTTGTTCCACTGATCTCAGCTCTGGAGGAGCTGGGGTACTCTATGGACGAGCTCCCTGTGGGAGACAAAGTTCAGATCACCTCATCCAGTGATGGATTCAGACACCTTTTAGGTATGTCCCAGAGCAGAAATTCCTGAATATGTGGGAAGTGGGTGGCAAAAGGCACAACTATGTTAAGGATGGGACAGCATGGTGCTCTGCTGAAGCTAATGAGCCCTGGCAAGAGGTTCCATTTCTGAAGAAACAAAGTGATGTAGGTAAAGCTTCAACTGAATTATTGTCCAGAAAGTTTAGCCTGGCAGAAAGAAGAAGGGACCCTAATTAGTAAGTTTGAGCAAAGTATCATGTGCTCAGTTTCTTGTCATATGACCTTTACTAACTTCAACACATTTCCCCCAAGGAAAACCTTCAAAGCTGACACCCTCATGAATCTCAGAGAAGGGGATGTGAAAATGCACCCAGACTTGCACCAACTGCTCCCCAAATTCTGTTCCAGCACAGCTTTTGACTGCAGTGTCATCAATCTTCTTTCATGTCATTCTTACACTGGTCAAGCCCTTGTCTTTAATGTGCCCCGGATTACAGCAACGTAAATGAGGATTCAGCAAGACCCAGGAGCTTTTTCACATACGTAAGTGATTTTACTTTAATAGCATATCACTATTCACTTACTAATTCCAAGAGGGTTTTGGTAGGACGTGGACACAGGAAGGAAGCTCAGCAATGATCCCTTACACTGCTCACTTCATTAGTGCTGCATGTGAATTGGCATCTGTGAATAAACCACTGCTCACAGACCATAGCTCATGAGGAAACACCACGAACAATTCCTAATTGTGAGGAATCTAACATGGGATCCCTAATAAATTAGCTGTTCCTGTGAAGGAGACTTGGGCACAGAGCCATGTGCAGAGACGAAATCGGCACAGTGGGTCCCAGCTTTCTAAGTGAACTTCTAATTCAGCTCGTATGCATTGGTACATCTCTAGTGACAGGACAGGGTGACTGTTCACAACCACACAAGAGATTTAGCTCCATGTTTTATCCCTGTCCTTTTTTTTTTTCATCTTCCAATATCAAAACAAAAGTAAAACTAGAATGCAAACATGCAATTTTTCAGCGTAAAGGTCTACCCTGCAATTGGCTATGAATGTGTGTGGAAATCCTCCATGCCATTAAGCAATGCCTTTTTCCCCTGTTCCACAATATAACAGCAGATAAGTTAGTTTGTTGCATAAAATCGTAGAGTATTGGGGACTAACATTTTGCGTGCAAAAATTCACAAGGGAAAAATTGTTTACAAATATAAGTATGACAGAGCTCTATGTCTTTCCTACGGTTCATCAAGCGCTCTTCTGGGGACATGCTTATTAAAACGCTACGGGAATATCCAGGGGGAACGTGGAGACGCTCCAGGTGCTGGCAGAGCTCATACTGCATGTAAGGCAATGTCTGAAGAGCTGCTGGAGCTGTCCCCCTTCCACACCAGCATGTGCTCAAACAAAGCTGCACAAACACGGGCTTATTTTGGCCCGGGCCAAATTCCAGCAGTAAAGCGATGGCTGTGTTCAGGGCATTATCAGTTATTTTGTGCTCAGGGAGATCTTGGAGAAAGTCACCGGGACACACGATCTGCAGATTTGTTTTATCACATTTCAGCTGTTCACCTCTAAGGACACAGATTTTTGTGATAATAATAAATAAATCTTTTTTTTTTCCTCTTCCTTCTATCTGGCAGCAATGGTGCCAGAAGACAGTGTAACTAAAATGCAGACTATTAACCACATGATAGGGTCCATTTCCTCTGCGTTCAGAGCCCTCCTGGATACCACATGGAGAGTCAGTGATTTTTAGTTCTGTCTGGAGCGGTATGCTCTCTTCTAAAATTCTGCTTTAAAGTTTTAAACACCAGCTAGAGAGACAGTTGTGATCAAGGCACAGGAAAACTACCTAGATTTTAATAAATAAATAAAACCCAAGTAAGTGTTCCAGAAGCTCCATGAAAAGGCCACTGCACAGGGAGGGATGAAGCCTATGTGACATCCATCAGGTATGGGCTATGTGGAGCACCTGATGCCACTGAGGGCCCTGGTTCTTTCCAAAGCCTGCTCGTGTAAGGAGGTGTGAATTATCACTTCCCTCCATCTCCACATTTTGCAGCTTTTTAGAAATGCTGCTGCTACTGCACTGTGACCAGGCAAGAGAAGGGCACGTTTGAAAGTGCTAAGTGCCGTGCTCCTTCCCAAGTGAAATATTAAGTCTCAGCATCCCTTACGCATATGCCCCTTCTTAGCACCATAAAATATTTACTGTTCAAAATTTATATATATGTATTGCCCTTGTTCGAGCAGTCCACCTCAGTTCTTCACCCCTCCATGCTGCAGCGTCACTCGCCTCCTCGGTGCTCATGTCCTGCAGCGCTGCTTCCAGTGTTGGATAAGATAGGGATTTTTGGCAGGTGCTTGCTATATTTGATATGAAAGGAGCAGTGCTCAGCGAGCAGTTATTCCACTTTTAATTTTCTCCTCGTAATTAAATGCCTGTTTAACTGAAAGAAAATTCGGGCTTTGTTCTGAAGACACCACTATCCCCCTCTGATTGATTGACTCCTCTCATTACCAGCTCTTTTAATACCCAGAACTGGGATTCACAAGTGCTAACTGATCTTCACAAAATACCTGTGACATAAGGAAATAGGTTTATGTATGATTTTTGGATGAAGAGAAATTAAGCACAGATAATTAAGGTAAAAGTATCTGTGACTTTTGGGTGCCCAAAGAACATCTCTTGGTTGACAAGTCCCCTTATTGTGGTCAAGGTTCTGGCATAACAGAAAAGCTGACCATGGCAGCTTGTGGGCTCTCCAAAATTCTCTGAGTAAAACTCAGGCTGCCATGGATTTGGCACCTTTTACTGTGGGGGGATGCCCACAAGATGAGAAAAAAAAAAAAGGACTGTTGCATCAAGTCCTCAATGAATCATTTAAAAGCAAATTTAACAAAAGTCCAAAAGTCCATGCAGAAATAACAAGCAAAGCAAAGATGATCTTTTTAAAAGCTCACGGG
>NW_010582342.1:186183-227847 GCF_000705375.1 Tinamus guttatus | reverse complement strand
AATGCCAATGAAAGAAAATAAGATATGGTGAATCAGAGGGGACACCGCTATAAAAACTGAATACATTCAGAAACTCGTGTCAGCACAGATAAGAACTGAGGACTTCAGTAAGAAGATGGAAATACATGTGGCATAAAACAGAGAATCTTGGTATTTAGCAATTTGCTGCCTTTGATATGCTAAAAATAATGGAAACTATTAATCTAACAAGATTTAGAAATCTTTGTGATTGCAAAATGGTATCCTTTTTAGGATGCTGTTGGATCATTAGGATCTGGCATCTGGCAAGTTAAGGTGCCAGATGTTTTCCAGTCTTGATATTGGTAATCGCAATGAAGCTATTTTCCAAATAAAAATTCAAAGCAGAAATGTGCCATGTTTGCCTAGAAAATTGTGCATAACTAAGCTGAGAGGACTCACAGATCTGGAGTTGCTCTCTAGTATTTATGGATTCTTGTTACTAATTTGTTCACAGTACAATATATTGTGTCTAATGTAGTTGGGTATAAGCTGGAAAAGAAAGAAGGATGGTTCACAATGACCTTTTTATCATCTGATTTATTCTTTAACCAGGTGATAGGAAGGATTAAGGACAAGAAAAATGAAAGAAAAAGCATAGCAGGCCACGGCTCTGCATCAGAGCTGGGAACCAGGAGAACTGCTGAATTCCATGTAGGCAAAAGGCCTGACATTAAAGAGAATAGCTCGAGAGTTCAGAAGAAGAGGTACAGCTAGAGGTTCACCTGTGACAAGCATATCTGCAAATGTAACACATTAAGGGTTTATTTTTCTGTGATGGTACAAGTGAAGCTTTTCAGAAATGACTAATGATTTGAGGTCTTTCCATTACAAGGTATCCAAATGCAATTTAATGAAATGACTTTTTTTAAAAAAAAAAACCTTTTGAAAAGAAAGCTGTATGCAGTGTCTGGCATTGGACACCAAGAAATCTGAGTACGTTGGATGCATCTGAAAAGCTCAACTGCTGTGTCTGGAAGGTTATATCAGAATAATGAGGGATTAAGACTTCTCAGGAATCTCCCCTGGGCCTGCCCAGAGAAAAGGCTTTCCAAGGCAGATGGGTCATTCTTCTCTATGCAGTCCTCATCAAGCTTAAAAATAAATAAATAAATAACACAACTTAAGTTTTAACTTTACCTGAGAACTTTTTTTGAGCTAGTAAGAATACATCTGCGTGATCTGCCTGTAAGAGACAGCAAGTATCAGACTTGCACCCTGTCTCTGCTTCTCTGTACCGAGGTTCCTCTTGGTCCCTCCGTTTAAATCCACATTGTTGGCTTGACAACTCTCATCAATACCTGCGCAGTTCTGCATTATTGACTCCAAACTAACATTTTGTTCGAAATTTTGTTTGAAATTTTGATTCTCTTTTATGTTTCTTTATTCTCTACCCTCTGAATAATACATTTGCTGACTCTATCGAGTCCTATTTTCACTAAACTCTCATTGAAGTGAATAGTCAAGGCTAAATAATAATAGAAATATGTATGAAAGACACTATAGAAAATAAGGCAAAACGGTTCTCTCTTCAATAGCCCATTCAATACTTTCACAGTGACTAAGATGAAGTGTTTGCCTGAATTTTGTCTTTGAAGTTAGTTCAGTATGAAAAGTCGTATTATTTAATCGGGCACAAATCAGTTCTGTTCTGACACGGGACTTGATAAAAAATGGCATCTTGGGTTTCCATTTGCACTGTGACTCTCTGGCTCCAGCTCAGGTGCGTTACTTAGAAGAGAAATATCTTTTTACTGACTACTACCTGCCTGGCAAAATTCAGCTTAAACGTGCCTGCCACGCTGTCCTCTCTCCTCATTTTTCTTAACCAAGTAGCAGTTTGAAATTCTGCAGGGCACCTCTGGAGTCTCTTCGTTGTCTTCTCTTGTGCCTTAGCTCTACTGCTGTCAAATGCACAGTCTGCCCCATGGTGTTCATCACATGCAGCTCACACTCCCATGTGTGATACTCCACTAACTTTGCCAATTTACTCACCAGCTGCAATCTCGTGTTGCTTTTCACAGCTTTACATTATGCGAAGGAGAGAATCGTGCCTATAGTTCGCATGGGTGATGCACAGGAGGGAGCAGAAGGCAACTCGGTCTCGCCACGCTCACTGACTACACTGGTCCCAAAGAGGTGAAATGTGGGATACATGTGCCCCCTTGGTGGAGAATTAATGCAGGGAACAACAAAAACCACAATTTTGTCCCCTCAATTTCAGTATCCTTAACTCTGCGACTGAGAAGATAGTTTTTGAAACCTTCCATTCATTCTTTAATAGTCATTGTGGGGACAGTTAGCAGCAGAGGAAATTCTCTACCCAATATGCTCAGCTGAAGAAACGCTCAAGGAAAAACAATGGGCTAAATGGTACAATCCTCTCCTAAAGGACACTCATCCTAAATATGCCAAAAGTGCTTTAATTTCTGTGACTACAATAAGAATTGAGACTGTGCTATATCTTCCATCATTTGCTGCTCTTTTTCCCAGTTAAGGAAAAACTCTCCAAAATCTATTTTGATTTACAGAAAATGTCAAATCAAACACATGGCTGGTTATTACCTGGGAAAAAAATCCAACCTTCATGCAGGTGCTAGTCTGTTTTCTTTCAGATTGCTAAGTAAAAACAAGGAGGAGCGCCCTTCCTTGATGATCTCATTTTCTGAATCCAAATTGGCTCCTTCCTTTTCCCAAGGCAGACATAACGCCCAGAGTGCTCCTTTTTTCATAGCTGCCCTGCAGAGTTTGGCTGTACAGTGGCCTGCACATGTGTAGTGTTGAGTGATGACAGTCTCAAGACTTGCACTTCCCCTGGCCTGACGCAGACTAGAATAAGGGCCATGGGGAGGTTAATACGAGTTCAGACACTGCGCAGAACATTGCACTTCCTCCCTGTTATATAGCCCTGCTGGCTAAATAAGGTGTTGTATTTCAAAAATATTTTGTAACATAAAGGAAGAAGAAAAAGAAGTTCAAGGAGAAGTTTCCAGCTCTCCTAATTATTCAGGTGTTACGCACATTCAGAAGCTGAGCTCGCTTAATCTTCTTATAAAACCAGTACGTTCTAGTATCGAGTTGAAATCATCAGCTTTGCAATCCAAGCCAGCTACCGCCTTGCAGTCTATACTATTGCAAATGCTGATTATTCTGTTGCCTCTGCAAGACCCTCTGACATATCTTCGACTATCATATCCTTCTTCACTCCTTTGCTATTTAGGCTACCTACCACTTTCCTCATAAGTCATCTTTTCCAGCCCCCAGACAGGCTTCCTGGCTCTATTCGAGACTAATAATTCCCTAGCAATGAACAGGAATAAATATTTCACCTATCTTGCAAGTCACTTTTCTCCTTCCACAACATCAGGCTATATTATGACTATCTTACTGATTTAAGTCCTGCTTGTGACCTACTGTAATCCATAGGTTCTCTGTCAGGTGACTATTACCCTACTAGAGGTTTCCCAGTCTTAATTCCTGCGGGTGATTATTCCTGATATTTCCAAGTAAAATACTTTGCATTCACCCCCGCTGAACAACATCTTACATCTTTCTGATTGTATTTGATCAAGTCTTGGTCTTACCATTGGCTGGTATGCAGTCTCATACCTGGGGAGGCTGTAACCAAAACACAGTCAAGAATTTCAAACAGAAGTTGTGATGATTTAAGCTATGCTACTATTCTGTGAGGAATCAATATTTAAAATGATCTGGGCTATTAATTCGGGCTGGAATGGTACTGGCAGCTTCAAAACAATACATTCCTGTAAAAGAAAATACCTCTCAATCATGGCTTTATGGTGACCCTACTGTCTTGGAGATTATTGATAATATTTCTAGCTATGAGAAATAGTTCCGAACAGTTACCAAACCGTTATGAATCCGAAGGACTCTGGATAGGAAGAAGCAAAACCATTTAATATCAAGTGCTCTTTAAATGTTCCTCCACTTTAGAGGACGTTTCTCACTTCACAGGTATTTCCACTTCAAAATTATTAGCACAGGTAGACGTGACACTGTTCGCACTACCGTTACCTTTAGCACACCCACCTCTCCACTATACCTTGCGCTACAGGCAGACCGACAACTGCCAGGGACTACAATTACTTTTCCTTATACTGAACCCCACATAACAGGGTGTATCTGCTTGGCATTTAGGCACTAAATAAAGGATATGCCGAATAATGCTAAATAGAATCATAGAATCATAGAATGCTTAGGGTTGGAAGGGACCTCTAGAGATCATCTAGTCCAACCCCCCTGCACACGCAGGGTCACCTAAAGCACGTGGCACAGGACTGCATCCAAGCGGGTTTTGAAGATCTCCAGAGAAGGAGATCTAGGACCTTCCCCAGACTCACAGTCATTTTAAATGAAAAACTATTTAAAATATGTCTCCTGTAAATATCTTTGCATCTCTAACACAGGCAAAATGAACAGATTTATCAGTAAAGGTACTGCAAAGTAGCAGGAGAAATCAGAGTGATGAACAAGCTATTTTTTTATAATTAATAAATTATGGCTCATAAGAATGTCAAGTGATACAAAACACCACAAAAGGGAGGAGGAATCACAGGAGATTCAGGACACAGGAAAAGTTTATCAATGGGGAGGGAAGCTTGAATCAAAATGTTTTATCAGCATCACCTTTTGAACATTTATTTGACAACTAGAAATTATCATTTCAAAAAGGAGATCATTCATTTGAAGGTACATCTATAAATCAACATACAGGCAGATCTCTCCCTTTCAGATATGCAGGAAACAAGAGAGGGACTCAAACTGTTTTTGAAGGGAGACTGTATCCCTTGATGTCTTTCAATATTATCTTCATCCCAGGGCTCAGAGGAAGATAAGATCAATGCTACTACCTTGCTTAGCTACACTGTTGAGGTACAGCAAAATGACATCTTTGGGGCACTGTAAACTCCCACAAAAACTGTCTGTGCCTTCATAAAAGTGGACTTTGGGGACACTATCCTGCTGGTGGAAACACTGCCTTCCAAACCTGAGACCTGAGGTTCAGGAAAACAACACCCTTTTGGATCAGTAGGAACCAAAAAAAAAAGAGAGAAAAGAGAAAAGAAAAACAAAGAAAAATCTCTCTTTCAGTAGAGTTATAAAATCTGGTTGCCTGGACTTGAGAAAACTGGCAGTCCCTGGTGGCCTTCCCTCTCGGTGGCAGTATCTGATCTGCAGTGAACACAGGTATCAGAGCTCTGGTATTTTCCAGCTAGCTCATTATGACTAGACATAAACAACTTTGCAGAACCAACTCTCTAGTCTTCTTGGTTCTTTGCTCAATAGAGGGTGAAATCCTGACCCTAAAGTCAACAAAACCATTTCTTCAGACTTTCACACAAAGCCTCTATTCCCGCCGCGCATTTCCAACACGGACCCTGCCAGCTGCTGCAGGGCCTCCCTGGGCACGTCTCCCGCTGCGTCCTCTCTCTGTCCCAGTGCCCACTTACCTGTGCCGAAGCTTTGTGCAGGTTTTCTACTATGTGATGGCCTCCAGCTATGAATAACAGATCAACAAGGACACAAGTGCAATCTTTTCCATCCATAATAAATTAAAACTGCAAGAGTGCTAATGATGACACACATTCTACCAGGGATTAGCTTAATTTTTCAGGTGGGCAGAAGAGTTTAAAAGGTACTTAAGATTTCACTATTAGCTTTGAGCTTGAGCTTTTGCCTGTACAATAGGTCTTAATAAAATGTATTTAACGTAGCTACTTTGCATACAAACAAGGTCATCTGTCAAGTTTATCCACATGGTCTGTGGAAGAGCACCTGAGCTCATGTCACAAGGGAAATTTTTACTCTGTTAGCTTAACTGCAAGTGTATTTCCAAAGAAACAAATTAGCTGTATCGCTCAGAAACACACAAGCAAGTGGCTTGCATGAGCTGTCTGTCCCAACATACTTATATAGCATGGCAAAGAAAAGAAAACTTTTGAGATAGCCTTTCTAAATTCCTTATGTTCCATTTGTGCAGCAGTTTATGTCCTTCCGAAGGTTATTTATCGTTACAAAGAAGCAAATACAAAAGACGACAGTGAAAGACATGATAATCGTGCTGCTGTTTCACCACAATCCTATTTGTTGAGAAATGATGTTTGAGGAATGAAAACTTTGATTGAGTAGTATTTAGTCTGCAACATTTAGCTAGGCTCTTCTCTGCGTTTGGCAATCTGGGAAAAGAGGATAGACAGGATTAGCATTGAAGCTACTGCTTTTAAACTGTAGCAAAACAAAGTTCACTACTCACCGATTCTGAAAGTTAGAAAATGTAACTATAATCAGGTTCAGGCTGTATGGAGAACATACTTTAATAAAGGTATTTAGGGAATCTGTTCTCTGTAGAAACTATGAAGGCAAATGCTTGATGATCCTTAGCATAAAAGGAGGTCCACGTTTGAAAAAAACCTTAATAAAAATCCATTCCAGCACCAAAGCCCAGTGCCTGGTGCCTGGCCCTTCTGCAGGACTCCGCTGCCTTCACGGCCGCACGTGCCCTGGGGATTCTTGCTTGTCTCTGGGAAAGACACAGAGTTGTTGTTGTTGTTATTAGGAGCCATGAGGAGCAGTTTCCTGCAGCCACGGGCTCATGGTAACGCAAGGCGCTGCGAGGCTGCCCTGAGCTGGTGCGAGGTGCGTACAGAACCGCACACTGCGGGGGCGAATTGGGGTAATGCTCGGGTTAAACGAAAGTGGTGTATCCTGAGCCCTCCAATTAATATAACCAACCAAAACATTAAAACAGTAAGAGTCAGAAGGGCCAGGCACATTCTTAATATTATCCCGTAATGTTTAAAGGAACTAAGTCCATGGACTTAATTCTGAATACTTACTGGTCCTGAATTATTTTACCTTCTGCTACATTTGGATATTTTCTTAAAAGTTGATCTGATCTATTCTTCCGGACTAGAAACTCCCCTGATAATTACCTGCTTCTTGTTTAAAAAGCAGATAGGTATTTCCCACTTTTACCAGGCTTTAGGCTACCACATGTTGACAAAATTGCAAGGCACAGGAGTGCAAGCAGACATTGCCTCAAATACATTTTATACGCTGTTATTTCTCCTCACTTTTGCCTAGCTCAGATAATTTCACCTTCCTCACCTTGAAGCAGAAGAAGAGTCAATGGATAAGGAAAAGCACAGGCACTTTCCCCCTTGGTATCTGACTGACCGAAGTGCTGGACTTGGGGCTTTTTTTAGTAATTATTCTTTATCTGGGATCCTTTCATAGGTGAAATAATAAATACATTACGATCTTCACATTTTCAGAGGTACTAGACCAAAAAGGACAATCTGCCAATATGTGACAAGAGGTCTAATGATCTTTTAATCCACATAGTATAAACAGGACACAGGTTTGGCATCCAGGAGGCCTGGGCTCTCTTCCTTCTATCACTATTTCCTATGTTGCACTTTCCTAAATGGAAAGTATGGACAAAAGAGCCCTGCTCTGATGTGCAACAAGCTTAAAGATCTACTGGTGAAAAGCGCCAAATGATACCTAGGAATTACAGTTTATTTATAGAAAAAAAATGAATATTTAGCATAATATTTGTACAGTTCTGATGAATCAGTGATTTGGGCTCTGCTGTTTTATCACTCCTGAATTCTTCTCCTCCAGGTTTTCCACCTAGCACACCACTAGTGTCACTGCAGGGCCTAGTGTAGTGAGCTCAATGTATTAGAGCCAGTATGAAGTATGGAATAAAGCATGAAAGAAGTATGAAGCTCCACAGGAATATTCCAGCGACCTACCGATATGCATTGAGGTAGTTAGCATGTCCTCCATTCAGCTCATACTAAGATATCTTTAGTGACACAGAGAGATTACCTAGTCTTGCCTATGCTCTCTCCCCTTTTTGAGAACCGAATCATGGTTACATTCCCCTGCAACACTCTCCTGCCAACAGGTCTATTTAGCCTAAATTGACGCACATGTTATTGATTTTAAGGGTCGCAGCTTGGGTCACCTCATGCTGATAGCGCCGGGCTCAGCAAGAGCACGTTCTGCTGAGACCCACTGTGCGGGTTTATCAGAGAGCCCCTGCCAGCTCCGGGGCTAGCGGACGTACGGGATTACAGAGGAACGGTGTTTAAGCAGCACGGCCTGAGGCCGATCTCCGGCAGGGCAGTGCAAGTGTAATATACGGGCTGTCACTGAAAACATCTGACTGGGATGTTAATTACTTGAAACACTGTACACTTAATTAGTCCCCTGGGTCTCCAGGCACTGGCTTTTGTCCCTAACTCTGCAAGCTGGTGCACAAACAAAGTGAACTGAACAGTTCATTACAGCTCTAATTAACGGTTTCTACACAGAAACCAAGAGCACAGCCCTCACGGATGACAAGTAAGTACAGACCCATCTTGTCATCTCCCAAGCAAAGTCTGCTTTCTTTTCTTTGGAGTTTTCCGACCAGCAGATTCTCACTTCTGTGTATTTTCAGCCTCCACAAGAGCTGTGCCAAGTTTCCTTGACATCTCAACAATGTCAAACCAAATAACTTCCCAAAATATTTCTGCTGGCTGTTCTTTCAGATATGTGATGTAGGGGCAGCTGTGACATGCTCTGTAAATATGGGGCAAAGGAGGAGGTGCATGTCAAGCACCTTACACAACTGCCTCCTTGCCAGGGGCTCACTGTGCACCTACAGATTGACCTTTTGCTCTGCCAACGACCGACATGTGCTATATTCACTACAGCAGGGAAAACTAGGTCAAAAACATTTACGCAGCTTAATGTGCAGCAAGGTCAGCATACATGCTGAGCATTACTATTAAGATTATTAGCCTTTAACCTATTTTCAGAGGCCTCACTGTGGCACGGCGTTTTGAGTTCTTCCTGCTCCCATTTTCACAAATCAGCTGAGAACACAGCTTTTTGGCTTGTTTATAAAATCAAAGCATCTGCACAGCTTCCTGGACACTCTGTGCAAACACTGCTGGTTCTTGATAAACTCCCTGCAAGGAGTATGAAAAGGATCTCTCTGAAATTGGTATCAAAGCCCTGACTTCACAGGGATTTCTTTATTTTTTTTTGTTAAAATCACTCTGAGATCACCAGTGGAGAGAGGAGTTTTGTAATGGGGAGCCCTGCAGAAACCCCACCTGCCCGCCCTGCAGGTTTCTGTGCATGACCCAGGCCATGCTGAAGGGCAACCAAAGTCCTGCTGGAGCTCGGTGAGCTCCCAATCCAACGACAACCACGTTCTGTTGCCACGTCATCCACACTAGATTATACCTATGAATTAGGCCATGTAAATCGACAACTGCGCTCAATATTAGCTGTACGAACCCTGGCAAGTCAGCAGGCCCCAACACAACCAGTGTTGAAGCCTAATAGTACAGTGGAAGAGAAAAATAAGAAATCATCTATAGAAGCAGAAAAATCCAATTCGATAATCTATTATCTAAGCACCACTCCCACGTGGAACAATTTATTCTTCCAGCCCCACTAGTTCTTGATTAGATCTTGAAAGATCTTGAAAAGCAACAGGATAAACCATATTACAAGGAGGGCAATTAAAAAATGCAATGTTTAGCAAAAAAAAAAAAATCAAGCCACATTCATCTATTCTTCTAAAAGATTACACTGAATTTTGAGTTTTGAATTCAACTTGTATTCAGATGTGATCTGACAGAAGAAAGAGGGAGAAACCTCACGAAATCTTGTAATCTTGCACCAAAAATTGAAAACTTATTTTTTTACATAAAAATCTTACAGAACATCACCTCTTTCTTCCAGCTATTTGCTTTTGCTGTGTTAGGCCCTAAATCCTCTTTTCTTCCTTTTAGTTTCGAGTTGGCTAAAAGTTAAGTTATAAAAGCCCTCTGGGGTATCAGCTACTCCTCTCAGTTTGGGATCATCAGCAAACTTGCTGAGGGAGCACTCTGTGCCTTCATCCAGGTCATTGATGAATAAATTGAACAGGACTGTTTTAAAACTACAGTTTTATGTATTGCTAGCTCTTTTTTTTTTTTCCATTTTTTGAGGACACCCAAGTCCAATAGTTTTGAAGAAAGGCTCAGCATCTCCAGACGTTCAACAAAGTCAGCTTGCAGCAGTGTCATCCAGGCTTCAGTGTATCCCCTGTGCCTTCCACCAGCTTGTCCAAAGCCTTGAGGTGCTCCAGAGCCCATGCAGACCCTCAGCATCTGACCACAGGACAGCCAAGCTTTGCCCAAAGGTGCTTCGGCCCCTTTCAGCCCCTCCTGAGTCTGGCTCTGCTCTTCACGTAGGGTGCAGATTAACAAACTCACAGGCGGAAGGTGCTGAGGGCTGATCCCCACTCACAGGCGGAAGGTGCTGAGGGCTGATCCCCACTCCAAGGTGGGAGGTGCTGAGGGCTGGTCCCCACTCCCAGGTAGGAGGTGCTGAGGGTTGGTGGTGCTGAGGGTTGATCCCCACTCACAGGCGGAAGGTGCTGAGGGCTGATCCCCACTCCAAGGTGGGAGGTGCTGAGGGCTGATCCTCGGCTCCCCCGCAGACCCACTCCTGGGAAGCAGCGTCTCGCGGCCCAAGGCTGTGTTGCCATGGTGACTTGGGCTACCCTGTGTTTTTATAGTCTGACATTGTGTCAAAAGCCTAAAAAAAAAGAAAAACACAGAACAAGAACAAAAAAACAAACAAACAAACAAAAACAGACACGAAGAGAAAGAAAAAAGCATCCCCACCTTTCTAAACCACGGTGGCTCCCTCTCCCCTGCACCCCGCAATTTGTGGGCAGCTTTTGAAGGAGGAACACAGCATCCCATGTTCTAGAATAACCCCTTTTTATAGCGGAAAATAAGTTATTTCGGCTCAAGAAAACCTCGGCATCTTCACCCCGCATCCCCAGACATTTATGCCAGCTATTTGTTTTTGCGACAGCATTTTTCTTCCAAAGCATGGGAGAGAAAGGACAGGCCTTTGTACCTGCCTTGGAAGAAGAGGAAAGGAAAAAACAGGTCATGAACACTAATATCACACGGGCATAAAAACCCAGCATGTTTCCTAGAAGGTGATGATTTTCCTTCTTTTTTAAAGACACTGATTATGGTATTAGGGAGGTATTTCTGAGCATAAGGAATTTGGAGGATGATCTTGAATAAAGCAAATGGATACACCTAAGAATAAGGGATTTTCTAAGCTATTTTTCCTGAAGATAGGAAAATCACCAGTGCAGGGCTTCTTCTTAGAAATTTTCCCGAAGAAAGGCCAAGATGATCCTTGTACTGTAAACAAGAAAAGAAAAAAACAAAAAACAAACTCTGTTTGTGTTCTAAGAAATCTGATGGAGAAATCTGATGGAGAGTTAATAAAAGTTTTCACAGGTTTCAAAATAACAGATGAAGTGATAGGGAACAAAGGATCAGGGAAGAGGCTCCTCTCAGAGAGGAGGGAGTTTAATGGAGGGCTCAGACACCACGGCAGTTAGTATGTTTATTAATAATCTGATGGAGAAAATGGAGAGCAAGTTGGCAAACTGCAAGGAAACGCACAAGCTGTTTCATTTGACAGGCTGCAGAGAAGGGTCAAGAGAAAATTTGCTGTGATTATGCCAAAGGATTTAATATTGTTCAGGACTATAACAGCAAGTGAAGAATACCCCTTTGAACCACCAAACCCCACTGAGTTTTGAGTTTTTGCTCTTTTAGAAATGACTCCCATTTTATTACAATACTGAAGCACTCTACAGAGATGGCCAAACCACATGTTCTAGATCTAATAGTGTAATATACTGCTATCTCCAGCTACTTCCCACTCCTCCCCAGTCTGGCAGCCAGGTTTGCCTAGATCATCTTCACTGACTACGTTAGTTCCTACAATGGACACTTCTCAGAACTATTCCGTCTGTGCATAAGGGGAATCCTGAGTTTTGCAACTCCTCATTTATATGGCTTCTCATAGCAGATGCGGCAGATCCAACTTGGAACAGAACCAAATTAAAAGCAAACAAACAAGAAGCTATGTTTCCCAGCCAGCCCTACCGACAAACAGAAGCTCTGAGTTACTACTCTGAAGTACTTACATGTCTTTCCTAAAACACTGCCTTTCGTTTATCTCAAAGCAGTCTTCTATTCCAAGGAACAGTTACTGAAATGGAGCTTGGACTTTTGTATGTTTATCTTTTATGATGAATTTTCATTTAAAGCTGTTCAGACAACCCTATTTATATAAAGTCTTTCAAGGGAATAGTCCTAAAAGTTGAAATTTATGAGTTCTTGGATTCAGTATTAGAGCTCTAGAGAGTAATCCCAAGTATTTTGTGGGTAATTTGTTATAAGTGATTATGCAACCAAGCTCACATGTTGAAATGAAGATTAAATGCTTATAGGATTTCAACTAAGATCTTATCTTCTAAAGTTAATATTCTACAAGACCATACAGACACTGAAGAGGGTAAGAATGTGCCTTCTGCTGCATTTTAAGGATTTGCTTTCACAGGAGACTACATATGCTTTGCCTCTGTGATTTAAGATCATGATCCCCTATGCAGTCTGCTGGCCCTTCATCTGTCCTTTCAAACAAACACTTCCTTCTTTCAGGTATAATGAGGTTTTACCAGCACATTTATTGCTCCAGTTGTGATGTCCACCTCAAAGCCAGAAGCCAATTTTGCAAGTGAAAGAAGTCATGGCGAACTAAAGTGACAACCCCAGTGCCATACATAGAGTTAACCCTCAAATCTAACATTACCTATGGGTTGTGTTGGCGTGTGCTTTTATCTGTTTAGCAGGTGAGCTCGATGGATTATTGTCTTCAGAAGCAAGGAGGTTGTTCTTAGCCAGACATTAAGTAGCACAGTCCTCTCTGAAATGCTGAAAAGCACCAAGCGACATGCTGAGAAGAGCAGTGTAGAACATGTTCTGCACAAGTTGCTTTCTAACCTAAACATTTAAAAGCAAACCTATAATTTGTGGCATCAAATAGCCACTAAATACACGTATGCCAATATGCAAGTATATTAACAGGTACAATAAGGAATTCTTATTCCATGATGAATAATATTGAAAAATCACCATATTCTTTAAAAGGCAAGTTTGTTCTTTAAAAGGCAATTCTCTTTTATAAGAGAGATTTTACAACTTAAGCAGCACACTAAGTTTATGATCAGGATATTTTAGAAAAATACTTTCCAAAGATAATAAAATGTATCACAAATACAAAAACATCACTTGTTTGATCTCAGATATCACTGAATGCTTCATTAATTCTCTACTTGTGCATTTTCAGCATTTAATTATCCCAACAGTTAGGTTGTTGTTTTCTAATGGTTCATTGTCTTAACACATTATGTGTTGGAAGTAAGTAAAAAGCATTTGACAATTACATGTTACCAGGATCATTAAACTCTTGCCATGCAGTTTTAAATTATGTGTTTCTGTGCCAGCTAAAGACATTCCAAATTTATAAATAGCATCTGAGGACTTAGGAATGAAAACTGTAATAAGGATTTGTCACTGACAGACTGAGGGGAGAAGTCCAGCACATTTCCTAGCTCAGCTTACATAGGGAAGATCACAGAATTACAGAATACTGGAGGTGGGAAGGGATCAGGCCTCCTGCTCAAAGAAGCTTCAAATACAACTGGTTGTCCAGAACCGTGTCCACTCATGTTCTGAATCTTCCCCATGATGGAGGCTCCACGACATCGCAGGGCAACCTCTTCTGCTGTTCAGTCATCCTTACAGTAAAAATGTTGTTTGATACAGATACAGAATATCGTGTATTTCAGTTTATGCCCATTTGCCTCTTGTCCTATCACTGAATGCCACATAGAAGAGTCTGAATCTGTCTTCTTTACATACTCCCATCAGGTATTTATCTATCATAGAAACAGTGATAAAAGTCTTGCTAGAGTCAGGATAAACAACACCCACTGCTCTCCGCTCATCCAGGAAGGCATTGCAATGGGGAGGGCTATCGCACTGGTCAAGCAGGATTTTCCTTCATTAATCCACGCAGACTGCTCCCCATCACCTTTCTGTGATGTCTTTATATATTTTGATACAGTCTCCAGGAGGATTTCCTCCATTGCCTTGCTAGGGAGGAGGCCATCCTCACCCCAATCTTGTATCAAAACAGAGGAGCATTAAACTCTGAGCTAGAAAGAGCTAATTGCAGTAGAGATTTTACATTTTATCATCATCTTAGCTCTCATAAAGAGTACGGGGTAGCATCAGGAAGCCAGGAGGTGACAGGGCTGTCCAGGGTAGATGGGGATAGGGAGCAATCCTACATGTTGTGTGCGTGTGCATGTCTCTGTCTTCAAATAGGGGTTCCACTTGGAAATTTCTGAGTGGAGAACTGCCGCTGGTGCTGTCGGTGCTTCCACACATTAAAACTCTTCATCTGAGGCTTCATACTTTCTCTGCTTTGTTTTGCTGATTCTCTAATCCCTCCCCAGGCAGAGAAGCGCCCTCCCCCCCACCCCCGCACCACTTTTATTTGGGGTTTCCCTTAAACTCTCTTCCATAGATTTGTCTCCCCGTATGTACTTATCCAGAGCTCCCATTATCCAAATCTTTGTTTTCTGATGTTCCTTCCAGCCCACTTGATAAGGGTGCCTGTTCCTCACCATCACAGCTGGAACCCGTGGGCTCCCCGCACTTTCTCTCTTCAGCCCTCCAAAGTGCCTTTCCTTCCACTCCCTTCAGACTCCTCTCACACCTTCTCCTATCAATCAGGCTCAACTCCTTCCTGCTCTTGCACCTCCCCAGTCTAAGACTAAAGCCAAAAAGCCTTCAGCATCTTTTGTTACAGATTCCCCTAGTGTCTCCAGCCCTTCAGCTAACAGAATACAACTCAGTTATGACCCCATAATTTCTATTAAAAGAGCCTGAAATGTAGCAATATTAACTGAGAGGCCAAAACATGCCAAAACAAAAAATCAATTACTTCAATAAATCTCTGGTCGACTTCCCAGGGGACAGAAGGCTTTGGGAATGGCATTTCTAAGCAATATAGATCACACCAGGTTCTGCTCTGAAGGTCAGTGCCATTGCAACTGATCTAAATAGCAGACACTGTAGACTAGACGAGCAGGGCCCCAGGGAGTGAAAGATAATCATGAGTAAATTGAGTTCTGGCCATGCAGCCAAATACATTAAGTGGTGGGTAACAGCTCAAAGTAGTTTGACATATTTGAGAATAACCTAAGACACCAGGATGGAATTTATTCCCAAGCATGGACATGGGAATTCATTCGTGCATGGGATGGGTAAGTCCTACATCCCAGTGAGACTGGCAGGTCAAACCAAACCCTCTGAATGGTCCAAAGGGGATCCTGATCTGCCATGGAACCTACCAGGACATCTCTAGCACCTGAAAATAGGAGGGTTTTGCAGTACGTAGGCATGACTGCAAGACGAGATTCAGGCATTTGCTCTCAGGCTTTGTGTTTCAGCATATTCCTTCCAACAGCTACGACCCCTCCACTGCAAGCGGCAAGTCACATCCAGTTTGGTATCGGTTCTCTGCAAAACTGCTCACAGTGACTCCCTGATCTTCAACCAACCCATTTGCTAAGCACCATCACGGCCACAGCCTCATCCTGTTGTCTTAGCTTTGTGAAAAGGAGAAACTGGGTGCATTTTCACTGGTAATTAGCTTACAGGTGAGAGCACCAAGCTGGAGACCCTAGATGAAGATGCTGTAGCACTAAGCGGAGCGTGTGACATGCATCTTGTCTAACAATTATTTTCAATGTTTGCCAAGGACAGAGTACTGCATTTTCAGAATACTGCAATGTTTTTTATTATCCTAACCAAATCTTAGCTTCCAAAGTAATATCATTAAGCAGATGGCATGAAGAGCTGTTTGACATCCTAATCTGAAGCAAAGCTGTTAACTCCAAAACACGTAAACACACCAGTAACTTATTGTGGTATGGCTGTATTAAAAGATCTTGCTTTTCCCTCAAAGCATCTGAAGTCCTAGACCAACTGTAGAAATTCGATCCCAGGAATATCATGTCCTAAAAAAGTGACTTGGGGAAAAAAAGTTCCAGCAATCTGCCAAATGCATTTGTGTTGACTTTTTAAATTTAAAGCATATTCAAGAGAATGGTTTTGTAACATTTTAATTTCTTACTCCTGTAAAAAACAGGGTTAGTCACTCTCTTTGTAATCTTCTGGAAAACAGATCCAGATTCTCCCTTTTAAAAGAAATTGAAGACACTGATCAAATTTAAATTTTGCTTTGAAATTCAGACGCTTTTAGACCTTCTTTAAGGAATGAGTGTCTACAATGAGCTTAGAGAAACTCATATCAAAAATTAATATGCAGCCACCAGCAGGCCTGTTTTATGGACGTTTATCTGATGGGAATTTGGTGGGCATGAGATTTCTTCATCTCAGATTACAGGAGCTTTGAATGCAAACCTACTTTTCTGCTTCCCCACACAGTTTCTAGCGTACAACACTACAACTCTGCATCATGGATTTGACCTGCACTTCCAGCAGAAAGACACTGAGGGCATCCTGCTATTCGGCTGTGAAAGGACAGTCAGCATGTTAGGCATCGCTCTGCACAAGCCTGTGGAGCTGAAGCACAGCAGGCCTTGCTGCACACTTACTTTACCATGGACACCAGCCTGTGCTAAAGTTCTTAGCTAATGTGCAGCAAACTTAGCACTTAAGTTTATGCCTTGAGTGCTTTTTGCTGCCTGAGTCCTTAGAGTAGCACAGGAGAACCATGTTACTTTGCCAGGAGTAAAACCTCAGGGTATGTGTGGGAAGGGGGAGGTTGTTTTTTCAAAGCAGTTAAGACAAAACCTGAGTGATTTAAAAGTCATAATTTGGGAGATTTTAGCATATTCTCAATCTCTGCCTGCCATAATGGAAAAGAGATGGAATTAGCAGGTATTTTAATTTTAATAGGACCATAATTTTTAAGTAATTTTCATCAATACACCATTAATGGAATATTGATATAATAAAGGTACATTATTTATAGCATTTAATATATATTTGATATTACATAAAAACATACTTCTATATTATACATTACATAGGTTCTATATAATGCATATTCTATATTATATACAGTCTACACAGTGTATTCTATAGAATAGCACATAGCCTACATAATTCTGTCTTTTAAATATGCTATATTCTATATCAAATATACAAGAGTATATGTAGAATATACCAATTAAATGTTATATATAGCATTAATTACATATAATTATATGCAAAAATAAGAGTATATATAACATCTGTAAAGAATGTTGATATACACAGTGATGCAAAATTCCTATATCAAATTAAAAAGTAAAATTACCAGAGTATAGATAACCAAGACAATCTCAATAGTACTACATGACCCAGGGAACAGTTCCAGAGATTCAGAGATACTCAGTTCAGAATTCAAAAAAACCCTCAATGTTCATCAAGTCATACTACAAAAAAATGTTCGTGAAATATTTTCATAACAGAATCTCATCAGATTTCTTTATACTTCTGACAGAATGCTACAATAGTAACATCTGAGATTATAGTATTTTGACAGCAATATATACATAAATGTTAAGAAGTGCCATTAACAACAGTATCTAACAACAGAGAGCTGGTAAGAAAAGGCCATGGATGAGAAGCTCTCGCAGGAATTTCAGCCTCAGCATCCCAGGTCCAGCCTCCTTTTCTCTGTCCCCTTGCAATTTGTCTGCTTAGGCCAGGACAAATTATGTTACTGAAACTCTCAGAGCTACATGGGGAAAATCTTCATTTAAAACTTGGGGATCCTGCTGGTATCAAAGAAGAGCAGGTTTCCTTTGCTCTTTTCTAAAACCTTTCTGAATTGTGTATGACAATTTCCGCAGAAGTGGATGCATTTCACCTGCACTTTATTGTAGTGGTGTCAAAGCACTTCTGAATCTCTGAGGAGGCTGGAAATCTTAATGATAATAGAGCTTTTGCTACCTCCAGTAAATTCTTTTTTCCCCTCCCTTTTTTAGTTCAACATCACAAAAGAATAGTAGAAAAAAAATTAATTAGCTCAGTTCTGTTTGTGGGAATTAACAAACGGTTGTTCCCTGAAGTGTCTCTGTGAAAGCGGTATTTTATAGCCTCACAGTACTGCGTCTCAGTGATTTCACTGCAAGTCCTGCTCCCTGTTGCTTTCATGACATTATTAGTGATGACCGGTAATACAGGCATCATTAAAACTCATTTACTATTTTGTTGATGAGACTAAAGTCACATCTTTTAGATGCATTGGGTCGCCCACATCAATGGAATAAAGGAACAGGAAAAAAAAAAAAAAAAGGATGGGTAAGAGGTGGGAAGAGAAGTTCTTTGGAAAACCAACATTTCCCCTAAAGCAACACAAGCACCAGCTGAACTCTTGAAGAAGCAGGACAGGCAGGGACCATTTGACCACGCAACCGCACTCTGCCCTAGCTCTGGGGAGGAAGTCCTGTCCCTTCCCACAGAAATGTCCTTCTGTGCTAAACAAACCTAACCTGGGCTAAAACACAGAAACTCCTTTTCTACCCTCTTCTATTCATTTTTAGACATGTGCATGTCATAAAGGCAAACACAGTGGAGACAAGGACTTTGAAAAGAGAAGGTCTACATTTTTTAGATGGTGAGAGTTGCATCTCCTCTTCATCCTCCCTTTTCTGATCAGAAATCTCATTTTAAAATTCGTGGATACTCATCGGTTTCTGGTCCATCCCATTAAATTAATTATTTTAACCTTAAGAAGTGGAAAAACAAGCAAGAGTTGAGTGTATAAACTTGATCAATGCTCACCAAAAGAGCACAAGAAATTACAATAACTTGACTGTGCCCTACTAGAGAGCCAAGTTCATTTTCAAATCTGCAGAAAGACACTTTTGCAACTACTTTAGTCTACAAAATGGCATGGAAAATTGCTGCTGGCCCTTAGGATTGAAATCTTATTTTGATAAGAAGACTTTTTAAATTCACCTAGAGAGTAACTTCAGTAGGAGAAGGTTGTATAGAAAGCCCTGTCTCTCACCTTACCTCTTTAGGTACCTTTCACTGTGCCCAAGGTCAGCCTTTCCCTTGCTGGAGAAGTCTCCTCTGTGCTCTGCAGAGCAGTTTTGCTCTGGTACCAGGGCTCTGCTCTGGAGCATTTATGAGAGAACTCCTATCCAAGCTACTCAGTATAAATGTTAAAGGCAATTTGCTGTGTGGGCACACAACCTTTCAGGTCCCTTTATGGAAGCAAGTGGTAGGAAATAGCGCAGGACGAACCACGGGCATCTCTGAGACATGACAGCCTGAGCAGACAGTAGGAAGCAAGCAGAGAGAAAGAAAAGGAAGCATCTAAAGAAGAGACTCTCATCGCCTCAGATTTTTACTGTGCCCCTCAGGCATAAATGAGAAGGAAAACAATATTCCCAGGCTTTTCACATATCTCCTAAACATCAGTAACCCATCACAGAAAGTACCTTGTTAGGATCAGAAGGCTGCAAATTGATTGCTAGTAAGAATCTGAGCGTACAAGAAAAGATGAGATGAACTGCACTTTGCAGTTTAGGAGGCCTCTTTAAATGATTCAGATTTTGTTTGCAGGACTAAAAATATCAGCAATGAAACACTGAGCTTGCTACCTGCTTTCTTCCACCAAAATATAAGATCACTTGATTTAAAGACGAGTTTTCTGACATTGGCGACTTGTTAGCACAACGTGTAATGGCAACAGACAGCAGATGCTTGATCAGCAAACAACTTGCTTGCTTTCCTTCCTCTCCTCCTTCAAAGGAAGACAAAAACTGTGGCAGGAGATATGGGTTTAGAAAAAAAGAATCACACGTCCCCAAAACGACACTCAACATCAACTCTTTTTTTCACATTTTCTAGGTGAAAAGGCAGCCATTTTAGCAACCCCCTGGCATGCACCCAGCTTTGCAGGTCTTGTGGCTTTTTCCATCCACTGGCTGTATGGATGGTGCAGCTTTCCCTGCTCCTTGCAATGTAGTTAGTTGTTCCTTGTGATTTCAATAAGCGTCTATACATTAACCTGCTCACGCAGTGCTCACTGCAAACAAGGTCAGAGGAAACAGCAGAACTGACTCATCTAAGTAGTCAAAAAAAAGAAAAAAAAAAAACTGCGCCAAGCCTAAAACGCTTATTTAAAATAATCCATCTTAAGCTATTAATGCTGAAAGCACGTTAAATAGCTAAGACATTCGTGCGGTGAATTAGCTCCGTTGTGCTTGATGGAACTATCCATGTGTGTACATGCTATTAAGATAATGGCCTTTAATTGCTTTCCATCATTTGTACAATTTTACTATTTGCACTAAATTCAGCAGTGAAAATGGAAAGATATTATTTAGGTTCAGGGCCTGGCTATAATGCACTAGCCCAGAAAGCACCATGCAGAAATGCTGGCATCGTAAGCACAGCAGAGAACTCGTACCCAGTGAAAAGACTTTTAAGAGTTTTACAAGAACATTTCTATCAGATTGTGATCTGGGACATAAATTTCCTTCTATCAGAACCACAGAAAGGAAAAGGACCAAGTATGTCACATGTTTTCAGGATTTTATCAAGAAGGGACGTGAGTAAACACAAATATTCTTCCTTATTACATTAGGCAATGTTGCAAGACCAGGCCCTGATTTTGAATGCATCATTACATACGAAAGCAGAAAACTGCCTCTTTCCACACCACAAGAATCACCACAATGTTAATTTGGGGGCATTTTTCATGAAACTGAGTCTATTTTAGCAAAGTACTTGCAGGGACATGGAACAAGAGGCGATGACGAAGCACGCGGCCCTCACTGGCGCCTTTGCCAGGCACATGCGGCCAGCACTTCTCATAGCTCCCCTTCATGTCTTATCGGGGCAGCAATAAAAACTCAGCTCCTCTTCCAATCCTCCTAAGTAGAATTCACAGATTTAATCGGGCACAAGAAGAACTGAGCCCTCCTACATGTGTGCTAATACATTTGTAAGAAATGGTTAATAAACTTTTCACTAGATTAAATGTGCAATTAAAATAGGCACAGAGGCGAGTCGCTTAGATAGCTCTGTAGTTCTTGACACAAGTAAGATGGACAAAGTTGAAATTTAAATGAAACTTTGTTCAAAAGGATTAGAGAAATCTCTTAGATCCAAGTGGATTCAGAAAATAATTTCACCATTGGGAAGTCAGTGGCAGGGAATTAGACAGCTTTTGAATCCCAGTTTCTGTTCTTTCCAAGAAGAAACTTTTTTTCATGTTGAAAACGTTTAGGACTGTATTTAGGATGGCATTTGCAATATATATCAGTCCAACCTAATCTCATCGCAGTCCATGGATTCCCCAGTTTCAGATTTGATATCATCAATTCTAGTTTATCCAACAGTTCACTCCTGATATGAGATATTGTGATTGACAGGATTCATCAACAGTTGCAAAGTCCAAAAAGTCATAAAAAATATGATGAGCGCAGCTGTGTGGCATATTTTCAACATAGTATATGAATGCTGACTTATACTCATTAAAGGAATCATGCTGGGAGAAACTGGGTGCAAATCCTGTCAACAGGCATGCATTTCTTTCTACTGCAGTATCCAGGTGAAGCCATGCCTCATATGACAAGTAATTTGTGCCATTTTGTTTGTAAAAATCAATGAAAAAGCAAAAATAAGAATCGGGAACTTCATTTTAAAAACACCAAATTTTTGTAATTTGTAATCGGTTAGTTGAAAGAAATGTTCATTTCCTTTTTGGTTTGGTAAAGGTTTTCATCTCTTTTCATAGATATACATATCTAGATGGCTCATTCTTTCCTCTAGAAATGGTTCTATGGTAAAATGGTAAAAATAACTTCTCATTCCAAGGAATGTAGCATTTTCCAGAAAGAGAGAAAAATATGGAAATTATTTTTTTTTTCAAAATATCTTCATGAAAAGACACATTTATCTTCCTGATTGTTTTTTTTTTTCTGCTAGCTAGACTAATCTGTAAAATCTTTGCTGCAGGAGCCTTGTTTTACTCTATCCATCCATGGGCATCCATGGTCCAAAGGACCATCTCACAGTAAACAGCCCAGACTTAAGCACTGAGGAATGCAAAGAAAAAAATAATGCAAAGTTGGTGCTGAGATGATCTTGCCACATATTTAAATTAGGCTGGCAATTATTTTGGGAATAGCTCCGCTCAGATAATCACCTAATCTATGTGAGTTGGGTGCCAATTATTTTGCAGATTACTGCCAATATTCTCACCCCTACGAGCGAGGAGTAAAGCCTGCTCACTGCACACCACGAAATCTCGCCATCAGCTCCAGCTGGGCACCTGCAGTAGGACAAGCAGCATTAGGCTCGTGTCTGAGCTAACCAAAGCTGACAATCAATTAGTTCATGATTTCCAAAGACATGAATAAGACAGCAAAATTGCCCTCCCTACCTGCCCTAGCTCTGGAGCACCCAAGTGTGCTCCTGTTTGCTCTGTGGCACTACTCCTCCAGCAGTTCCTCATGTCAGACGCACGTGCGAATCGAATGGTGTCTGCTCAAAGGTTTAAACCATCCTGCTGCCAAATGAGTGCGCTAATTCACTCTGGTGCTTAAACAGGAACATATACGCCATCAGCCCCCATTAGAGCCAACAAGTTGGAGACATCTACGGTGCCAGTGACAAGCAAACACCACAGGAGAGGCAGGCCTGGCTTGCAGGTTTGCTCCGGATGATAACGAGACCTGCCTGCACTCCAGGAACAGGGGACAGGGGCAGACACAGAGCTCCACGGGCTGCACAATAACTTGACGCGAGCCAAAGGGGCCGCCTCGGTGACTGGCGCTGACACCAGTGCACAGCGGCACGCCGGCTGCCTGTGCGAAGGGGGCTGTCCCCGTCGTGCCACAGCCGGCCTGGAGGCAGCTCGCGGAGCGGCCGCCGCGCGTCGCCTCAGCGGGCAGCCTGTCAGCAGCGCGGTGAGACAGCGGTAACGCTGCCGCTGCCTGTTCCAGGGAAACAAGCAGCGCGGGTCAGCACGTTGATGCCACCGCAGCCCAAGCTGCTGCAAGGACCTTCTGCCATGGGGCTGTGGTTGGGGTGGGAGGGAGTCCTCGCCACATGATGCTCATGAAAACCATCCCCCATCTAAGCTCGACTTACTGCAGAGTAGCAGTGCTGTTTCTCTGAGTTGTTTCTTGAAAGGCATTCAAAAGAAACAAGGGGGCTTCACTCAAAATGAAGAACGATTGACCCCTAAGAGGAAAAGCTGACATGTCTTTCCATCAGTTATGTTGCCTGAGGAAGGGAGGTAACAGAGATATTTCTGTTTGCTCTTAGGAACATTCTGGCACAGCTAGTATTATTTCACCAAAAAAAAAAAAAAAAAGACAAACCATTAATTTAGGTGAAAAAACACCCTAAACCTCATTTTTTTTCACAATTTGACCTTTTCAAAGTATCAGTTTCAAGTTAGCTGACAGAATGTCCCATAGTCATACTTAATACTTGAGACACTTACTAACAGGGAGAATTTAAGGTTGGACTTGATCTTGAAGATCTTTTCCAACCATAATGATTCTATGATTAATGTTCCTGGGTAAAAGCAAAAGTTTCAAGAATATGAAAATGTCTGTCAGTTAATGTTGAGAATGCTGCTAAGAAATAGAACTGTACAGGAGATCCGTTCAGATCCATTCAGAAAAAAAAGAGAGAAAAAAATGTGATCCAACTTTGCACCTCCTCAGAATGAGCTCTAAATCTCTGCCCAGTTGAGGATAATTTCAAATCTTCCTTGGGCCCATGTACATAGGGATGTGAATGACTCCTCGCCACAACGAGCTGGTATGGGCAGCTGCAGACACCAGTGAAAACCATTAAAGCAAGTGCAAGGATAAAGAACGAGGCCTAACTGCGGCCTCTGCAACACAGTGCCAGCCAAAGCAGCCCCTGTTCGCACAATCATCACACATGTTTTAAGAGAAAAGCTTTGCAAAAGGACAAGACAGGGCCAGAAAACCACAACAAAACACTTGAACATATATCTAGTTCAGAGCTGGCCACCATTCAGAAAACGGCCTACGGGGCTTGGAAGAGATTCCTGCTTCCCATCTTTGTTGTATACAGAGAAAACAGGGAAATAAATGAGGTGTGCATGTTTTAAAATTCTCCATACCGCAAGCAGGAACTTGTGGGAGCTAATGTAGGGCCTGAGATGCAGCGGGCTCCTGGAGAGCCGAAAATAAAAGAACATGAGCTGCTCTGCATTTGAGACCAAATTTGCTCCCACTGGCCTTCCGCGATGCTTCCCATTACATTTTAATACTTATGTACTGCAAAGAGAGCTGCTCAATGAGGGGCACGATGCTGCTGCAATGGAAAGGGCATTACAGGGCAGAGACATCTCGTCTCTGCGTACCAAGCAGGGCTGGACAGATGGGGAGTGTTGCAGACTGACTTGGCTGAATTAAGATTTCATTGGAACTTAAGAAAAGATATAATTTAAAAATCCAGAAAGGAAAAAAACAAAGAAAGGAAAGAAGAGCCTTGCACCAACCTCTCGTCATTGCTGCGGCAGAGCAGGGAGGTTGGCAGAGGCCTCCTCGAGACGCAGCCCAAAAACCTGCAGCTGGTGGCGACTGGCACTTGTTCAGAAGTCAGACTTCGGTTTGCGATTACATTTTAAAATCTGGTTTTGTGATAATTGGAAAAAAAATATCATTTTTTCCCCCCAAATGTTATCAATGTCCTCTGATGCTTTATTTGCACACCCTTTTGGTATAACATTTCACAAAAGAATATTTTTTTCTGTAACATTGCCACTTTCAGCTTCAAGAACTGACACTGGGTACTGTCCCAGTTTTTATTCTTACGTTAAATTTCCTGAACCCACTTGATTTTTGCACAGGGTTTTTATACTTTTGAAAGTGCAGGCCCCAAATCTTTATGCCCTTGCCTTTCCCCTTCCTGTGTGAAGATTATTGCAGGAAAATAAAAATGGAGGCTTCTTCTAAATATACAAGTGGGAACAAAATGTTATAGGCCATGATATTGTGCAATGTGACAGCTAAAAAGAAAAAAGAAAGAAAGAAAAGAAAATGAAGAAGTCTAGGCACTCCCCATAGCTTTTTATAGCTAGTTTATCTGTTTTTAATCCTGTGCAGAGCAGAATGTTAGATTTCCTGTCATCTGTTTTCCAATAACTGAAAGCCTTGGAAGTTTGTTTTACTCTATTAAACCTACTCATTAAGATATAGAGAGTTTGCACTCCACAGAGACATCTGTTCAGCTATAGAGTGAATTATTTATAACCCCTTTAAAGGCATTATTGCTGTAAAATATTTAAATGTAGTTTAGCCTCTAAATCAAAGTCAATATAAAACAGACTAGGTTTTCCACGGGGATTTCCAAGATACACATATTCCCTTTCTATTCTGAAATTTTTCATTTAAGACTTCTTTTTTTTTTAAGTAAGATAATGTCTATCTCTGAAAAGTCTTCTAACATGAAGTGCACCTGTATTTTATTAGGCAAAAAAAACCCACACAGCTTTATTAATAGCAATTAAAAAAAGAGACAAATCCCAGTGAAACAAAATATGTTTCATGCCTGCACAGCATTTCAGCATTACAGATGAGCAAGTTTCACCATGAGCTATGTATCATGTACATTTACTTCAAATCACACTTCTTCCACAGCAATTTATATTTCTTATTTTCAACTGAGATTATTGTTTCAACCATTAATTAACTTTCTCAAGACTTATTTGGGATAATAACTGTATAAATGATTACTGAGTTTAAGAAAAAAAGAAAAAAAAAAGTCCTGCTAGTTTCAGAGAAGTATCTGAAATGTTTTATGGAAACGTATGTTCCTGTTCTTATCAATTAAGTGTTGTATCTCATCAAGTTACTTATGCAAATAGTGACTTCAAAGTATTAGTGTGGACAGGTTTTTAAAAGGTTCCCTTTCCTAAAGAAGGCAGATACAGATATTTGTAGGCTGAAAAACAAGGCCTAAGTAAATGAGTGAACAGATAAATTATTTCAAATCCACTCAAACTTCTGGAAAGTTTAGTGTTCCCTTTCTTGATAAGACTAGGAACTAAACTTATATAATAAAATTCTATGTGGTTTGCAGGTGTTTTTTTCTAAATACATGCACACATTCACAAACACGGGTAGCACTAAACCACATTAAAAGAAAATAAAAAGCGTTAAGCCAGCGAGCACTTCTCATTGAAGCTCAGTTGTAGCAAACGCTTTCCCGCAGCTGGACCATTGGTGCGGCCAAGGCCAGAGCAAAGCAGTTGGAGACAATTCCCAAGCATGTTTATATAATCCCCATCCCCATTTAAGAAAACAGCACAGAATGGACCCATTTGTGTTGCTGGAGCTAAACAAAAACAGAATACTTTTAGAGTAACAACATCCAACCAAATAATAGAGGTTTTTTTTCCCTCTGATTAAAACAACAGTAAAAAACACTATTTTTTAAATGAACTCAATCCTACATGTCAACATTTTTTCATTATTCTCATGGTTTTATCATACTCAACCTTTGGTACTTGGTAATAGGAATGCAAGGATTTCTTTCTAAAAGCAAAATATACCAGTCCGTTGCCTTTCACACTCTGTTTGGCCCTCACCAGAACAACCTCATCCTATTTCTCTAGCACTGTGTTTTTTCTCCCGTTGCTGACTGCCACATGAGCAGGAGGCTCAGCACCGGTTAGTGACAAGTTCAAGGTCACCATCTCACCATGCCTCTTCCTAGACCTGCAAGGTCCCATCCTTGGACACAGAAGCCTCCGGATTCGTGTCCTGACTGGCGGCAGCGCTCCCAGTCATGGCCACCACGGGCACCTCCAACAGGCAAGGAGGCAACAAGTTCCCATTTGGGAATGAATTTGGTACGAAGATGATTCTCACTCCATCAAACTCCATTTGCTGAAGAGAGTTACATTTTTATGACTTGCTGCCTGCATGCTTGCTTTTTAATTTTAATTTATTTTTTGATCCCTCACACTCTGAAGATACACTCCCTGCACCCACTATATAATAACATAACCCTGAAGATAAGAAGGAAAGCGATGGCTTTATAAAGACCTTTATTCAAAGACCTTTACTGCAAACAGCGTAGGGCATTGCACTTGCAAGCTTTTCCACTTAAAATTTCCACTGAAAGGGACTTGGACAAAATATTACTGAAGACATTATTTGGCCCTTTGGATTTTTATCTGTTCAACATTTATGAGTGGGTTTCACTTATGACACGGACACAAGATTACCCTACCTATGCCAGAGTTAGCTAGGGTCCACTGATAATCTTACATAAGGATTTTGTGTGGCAAAAGTTTATTAAATTACTATCACTAGAAATCTGGGTCTGACAAAATAAGGCTATCAAGGGCGAGCCAGATGCTAAAGCAGAAAATGTTTCTTGTGTTTTGACTTTAGTGGTCCCTAGGGAGCAGAAATGGTATTATTATTTCAGCCATAAACTTCACATTTCCTGACATTTCATAGAGTCATGGAATCCTTAAGGTTGGAAGGGACCTCTAGAGGTCTCATCTAGTCCAACCGCCCTGCACACGCAGGGTCACCTAGAGCACGTGGCACAGGACTGCATCCAAGCGGGTTTTGAAGATCTCCAGAGAAGGAGACTCCACAACCTCTCTGGGCAGCCTGTTCCAGTGCTCTGTCACCCTCACTGTTAAGAAATTTGAATGTTCACCTGTGGAAACTTTATTTAGCATCAGCAGAGGGGGTCTCCGCATGTACGTGCCTATTCTTTGAGTGTTCACAGCACATTTAGTGTCATATGGACAACAACAAGTCACAGTTCTGCCACCAACACTTTACAAACTGATTTAGTGCCAAACAGTGCAATGACAAGAACAGATTTGTACGTGAGATGCACATATATATGTATATATATATGCACACATATAGCCGTGTATGTATTCTAGGCATACAAGATATTGTACAGCGACAGTTGAGAGAGACAGAAGCAGCACACTGCAACTAAGGGAGGCAGAAAATGGAGGGAGATTCCAGGGTTTGTAATTGTGAAAGGAAGTGAGGTATATCACACCCAATCCAAATTCTTTCATCTGGGAAATAGTAGTTTTTTCTTTTACAGGAAACTCAAGATTTTGCATTTCTGCAGAAAAACAACTGAGATGTTGAATTCAATTTAAATATCTGGCACAAACAGACACCACACAACTACTTTTAGCCATATATGTAATAAATATACTTCCCATCAACCCCAAGAGACAGAGGAGTAAATACTATTGTTTGCCCTCCACATTATGCTGAGGCAAAATATAATAAAGAAAGTATCACTATTTGGTGAAGTCAAACTGATGTGAAACTGAATAGCAATTTTAATTTAGCCAACTGCAGCATACATAGCAATAGCCAAAGTCAACTGCTGGGGCTTGACTGAAGAAATTCATAGGACATATGCAGAGGAAAACACTAGTATGACTGGAAACTCGACTAAAGAAAAAGAAATTTGAAACAAGTTAGATGACAGAATTATTCATTTGTACTTCCAAGAGCAGCAAGCTATGTTACTGCACAAGATGAAGTCAATATAAGGGCAAAGTAATTAGGACTGAACCACTGCATGTGATGGAGAAGAGTCTCTATATCAGAAAGAAATGATACAACTTGAGAGGCTGGCTTGCTGCCAGAAGTAGAACTGTAACCAGTTAGCATTTGTCTTAGTAGGAAATGTTGCAACAATACGGAATTATGATGAAAAACAGAATAAAAATTGCTCCTATAGCCCTGGAGAGAGAGCAACATGAAAAGCACTAGCAGCCTATAGAGACCATCTTGTTAAGTGAAACAGTATTATTTTCTTTCAAACTCTTAAATTCTGCATTATATACTGAGAGCCTGCTCTAAGTTTCTATGTATATAATAGTCTCATTCTCCAAGATACATTTGGAAAGAATTTATAATGCATGTGGAAATCATTGTCCCAGGGTATTATTACAGTGACCTCTTTAGTACGATTCAAAACAAGATTAGAAAGTTACTTGCTGTGAAAACAGAATTTACAGATAGATCAAAGATGAATGTCACAAGGTATCAGGGGAACAAGGCAGAAAAAACTGCACAAACAGGAAAAGGCACTATGGAAATGTCATGAACCTTAGTATTATTTGTAAATTCTTGTTCCAGGCATGTCCTTTGCTTGATAGTCTTACCCTCAGGTTAAAAGAGAAGATTTCCCTGAGCAGTTTATGAAAGGTCTCTTCCCTGTTTTAAGATCCATCTCCATTTAAAAAAATGTCTACTTAGACTACAAAGGCAGTTATCAAAAGGCCTCCATGGTCTAACCTCATGGAGCCAGAAATGTGCCAAAGATTTCAAGAAGTAAAGCATCAGCTCAAAATGATTAGCTGTTGAAGATACCTAGAGAAAAAGCAGAATCGCACAGGGTGCTGCCAGCTACAGCCAAGTCGAGGCTTTGCAATAGGAGCCCCCAGGACAAACGGGACCTTCAGAAGACAAGGGGGATCCTTCAGGAAAGAGAAAGCAGAGCTTTCTTTCACCAAAAAAAAAAAAAAAAAACTTTCAAGCAGGACCGAACCCCTTGATTTATCAATTGATTTTATTTGCTTCAGTCTCTTACATAAGTGACCCGCATAAGCCGATTACTTGTGACCCTAAATGGAAGCGATGTGGAGACCAGAATATTTTGAAGAAGCAGAGTGGCATTTCAGTTGGATAACACAAATTAAATGTAAACAAAATAAATCATCTAATCCCCAAGGCAAATCCGGGATCATCTAGACGCTGGCAACTCACCACACTCAAATCCCATTGTTCTGCACTTCGTGGAGCTGGAAGACAGACAGGAACCAGGACTGGGTGCTTTACAGGCGCACAGTGTTTCCTTAGAAAGCTCAGGAATAAGGTGTAGCAGAGAAGGAGTCTAGAAACAAACGCTTCTCAAAAGTGTGTCTGATCTGGTCAGATCTGGTCAGATGGTGAATAGTCTCCACTGTCTTTTCAAATAATAATCACTTCCAGACAGACTAATCTCCCCATCTGGAAAGCAGAGAACTTACAGGACTCTAAACTCACTGCTCCTGGTTGATCTGTAGTCTCTTACTCAAAAAATAAAATAAAATAAAACAGATTGAGCAGAACAGTCCAACTCTTGTATTAATGACTAATCTTCATCGCTTCTAGAGCAAGATAGTTTGTAACATCAAACCATTTGGACTCCAGGAACTTCCAGAGGAACCTGCACACAGCTAATGTGTGCACGTATTTATTACAAGCATCATATTTATGGCAATGTGCTACTGTGCTCTGTGTTATCTATATGAACACAGAGACAAACACTAAACAGAGACAAATGAACTGAATTCTGGACTCCTATGGACTTCCTCAGTAATCTGTGTAAATGATGAAAGCATCTATCTTAATTTCCTCCCCATCAGCAATACAAACCCAGGTTCAATAGTGAAAATGAAAATTCCGACTGTCTCCGTTGCTCATATCCTGGGCAACGCTGGTGATTTGAACGGCTGATATTTTTCCTGCAAAGGCTGTGCTTTATTGTGGGTCACATTGTATTTGTAAGTCAAGCGTGCTTTAAATTGGTTGCTGTATTGTGTGGGATTTTTGAGTTCATTACCCTGTGATGAGAGGCTGCTCATTCTCATAAGGTATACTGTGCCAGAATAATTTTATGGATGGCATTGATAAAGAGTTGATTTTCTTGCCATATAAAATCTCAGCAGAATCTATCTCAGGGACTCCTAGTTAATGCTCTTGGAGTGCCATCTGACTATGTAGACTGCTTACAATTTTCTAATATTTTAATAAAACTTTTTGGCATAATAGTGGTAGCTTATCTTATCAGAAGTAACAAGACACGCTAAACACAAGCACAATGAGGAGAATGGCAAATGCCAAACATAAAACTGTGTTAAACTTTCAGGGAAGACAAATGAACGCACAGTGAGCTGAGCTGGCTGCCCATCCTTACTAAACAAGCAATGAGTTGTTCAGTATCCCACCAAGTGCAATACATAAAATTAAACTGCAAATCAGAAACAAAGGGTACTGCAGTTCTGCATGCAATTTCAGGCTCTCTGCAGATGAGGACAGCACCTCCAGCTCTTCCAGCGTCTTCTTGGAAGCCTCATGAAATTCCTCAGTGCCTGCCTAACTCCACAGGGTCTGCTAGTGCCATCTGTGCAGGACCTGCATTGCGTTGCAGGTAGCTCTCTTTTCCACCTCTTGTTGCAATAACCCATCCTACATCCTCTGCTCCTGTTCCTTCCATCTCTGTGTCACTGGGAACCACCTTAAATGCAGTACTTCTTGTTAGCATTTTTGCAGCAATGGCTCTCATTGCTTTCTTCTCCTTTCCTGGTGGCACAGATGTGTTTAAGCTCCTAGGCAAAGTGGCTGCCTTCCACAACTCTAAGTGCTTGCAGAGATGCTCTTCTCAACATGTTTCTTCCTTACTTGAAAAAAATGATTTTCTCCAACTTCATTTCTGCCTGGCAAGCTGTATCATTTTTATATCCTTCCTTGTTCATCTGCACACCAGGACTGCAGGTGCGAGCCCACAAGAGAGTGGGGCACATCAGAGCAAGACTACCACTAAAAGCTTTATTTTATTAAAACTTTGCCTTCAAAGTCTAAAGTAAATATGACATTTCTTCTCCCTGAAAAGCAGTGGGTGGGATAAGGTATATCAACAGAGCTTCCATTGCTCATCTCAGTTCTTTAATCTACTACAGTGTGGGCAACTCACTAAGGACACAGTGGGAGATGATGAGGAGGAGAGGGAACTGCTGCACAGACTCTTAGGATGTTTCTCCACATCCTGGAGAATTTGGGGCTTCTCCTTTCATGTTCATTGGCCATCTGTCAGAATAGGGACTTCTTGCCTTTGGACATAAACTTTGGCCAAAACGATAATGAATCCAATAGGGAGGACATACTGCCTTGCCATTCCTCTGTTCCCATCGCTCATGGGCATTTATGATGAGACCTGCAAACAAGTCCCAAAACAAGTCCTGTGGACAAGCTGGAAAATGTCTCCTAGCAGGCCTGATGGAATAGCTTGCTGATAGCCACCTGAATCCTCCCGAAGGGAAATGTCACCCTTCAGAGCCTCCTCTTGCCTTTCCTTTCTCCCATTTTTAGGGGAACAGTATCCAGTGAGTGCAGCTCTCGGCACACTGCTATGTGCCTGCTCAGTCTCCACACAGGAGGAAACTGCTTTCATCACTCTTTGCTGTGCCTCTGTTTAGCACCTTTGCCTTTTACTATTCTTGTTTCAGCCCTCGATTTGCTTCTGGCAGGGCATCCTAGGCCTACGGTGTGTGTTTCTACTGTGATGGGTGTTCCTGCTACTGATGCCAACCATGTGCTTCCTTAAACCTAATTTCTGGGCTTAAGTGGAATGCAGCTAACCCCCGTGGCCAGCTGGCTGGGTACCGGAGCACATTCTTGGCACAGCAGACCCTGCGCGACGACGGCTGGAAGTCCGGAGCCAGCGAGTGCTGCGCTGGCAGCCTGAACCAGCTGAGTGGGAAAGAGCAAAGCAGGCGATACAAAGTGCCGTCCCTCTCCTGTGTTGTAGAGGGCAGAGGGGGAGTCTGCATGGAAAGACGGAAGACCAAGGAATAGGATGTTAGGGGAACATCCGTGCAGGACTATTTGCTTTTGTGCCTAGTTTCTTCCAGATGTGCCGCAACCACACAGCCAGGAGGCAGGGTGGGAAGCGTAAGGACAGCTGAGCCGGCTACACGCTAGAAAGCTGAGCAGCACTTGTGAGCTCAGACCGAATTCAGTCAGGAAAGGACACAGATTTTCAGTGTAGATAACAGGGGCTTGAGCAACCGCGCAAAATCCATAAATGCATGTGGGATTCAGTTTCAACTACTGAACCAAACAGTGTCTGCCCCGGAATTCATAAATGCAAGCCATTCCTCTGTGCTTTACATCTCCTCATAAATGAGAAATATAAGTAGCTTTTGATGTAATTGCTTAAGTGCTTAGAAATATTTATTATTAATGTAGGTTATACATTATCATGTTGTACATTCAAAGTAGGACAATTAATGGCTTCATGTATAGGGTAGAATTTAACAGCCTATATTAATTATGCCTATAGTAGACTCAGATTGTCAGAAGCAATTCATGTTTTTATCTGCATGGAGCTATCCTTTATGTTATAGGGACAAATAGTACAGATGCTGTTATTCTTATTCAAGCCTAACGTTGTATGTTCATATGACAAACACAAAAAAGAAGGATAGTACTTTACGCTGGTTAGAGCACTATATCTTCTCTTCAATTCCAGCATACCTTAAAAAGGCTACCAATGACAAGGAACTTACAGCAGAGCAGGGGAAGTCTTGTACAAGGGACCGCTGCAAAAGACACTCAGGAACTTCTGCTGAACACTACGGATAGTTCTGATCATTTAGACTGATGAAAAATTGAACTCAGACAGAATAGGCACTAAGTCTAAGTTTACTATTAACTGGAGCTGGGCAGCTCTATCGAGCAGAGCACACGGTTTAGCACCCCAAAGAGAGATGCCAAGGACAGCAGTATCATCGCTGCCTACAGCTCCCTATCCAAATGTCCTGGTGTAAGTGTCATGTAAAGAAAAAATGATCAAAGTTATTGGATACTGCTGGTACAGAACCAATATATAAATGAGCCATAGACAAAACTAGCCTGAAAACTAGGAGAAATCTCTAACAAAAGACAAGTGTGACTCCAAAACTCTGTCCTGACAGATGTTGAGAAACTGCTGGACTGAAGATGTATTTTGATAGCAGAGAATATATTACTCCTGTATGTCATGACTGTGAGAACACATAAATGAACTCAGTAAACCCAAAGGTCCATTCCGCACAGGTACATTCCCAAGAGCAATTTGAGAGGAAATGCATCTTTTCCATCCTTATCTGTACTTATTTGCTAAGTTGCAAGGCAACTGTATCCATTGGAGAACAGCCAGGCTAGCCCTGAGCTGCTCGATGCAGGAGCACTGCAACACAGTGATCAAAACTAGTTGCCATGTAGACTATAACAAGCAGAAGTTTCATATTTCATGTGCCCAATCCACCTCTTGCAATAGCCTTTCATTGGCATATCCCTGTGCCACCACTATATTAGCAAAGTTAATGAAACCAATGCCAGCATCAACACTTGGGATTTGCAGCAGTTCTTCTGAGGTCTTCCTGCTAGCCTAACTTTTATACATATCAGGATTTCTGATATGGATTTTACATTCTCAAAATAGAAGAGAAATTGTTCTGCTTCGGAGGGGCACATAAAGAGGTTTTGGGATGGAAGGAGGCATATGGGGAAACCCAGGGAGTGGAAGAGAGCTACTTCAAGTCTTTTCATCTCCAAGCAGCTCCACAGAAATTATCTGGGAATTTATACCGAGTGGTGTTACGGGGCTTCTCCTTTGAAGCGGGTCCTTGGCAGACATCTCCTTGTAAGGGGGGCCATCCCTAAGTCTGACAGTCCAGGAAGGTTACGGAGAAGTGCTGCAGTGTAGACTCCAGCACCTCAACTTCTGACAATCCAGAGATCCGTGTATTCCCTACGGCCAGTGAGAGGAGTCACTTTCCTACATCCAACACCACCTGCTCACACCACGGGAAGGAGCAGGATCAATTACTGAACAGTGGACTGCTTCAGGAGGAAAAAAAAATCACACATTTGTGTAACCAAATGAATACAACTCACAAGGAGGAACTGGCAAGTTTCAAAAAGGTTTTTTTCTTGTGTTTCTTTCTAAGCTCATTATCCAAACCACATCAGTCTGAGAACCCAGGCAAAAAACTTCATGAGAACATTCATTTCTGCGAAGAAGTAATAGCTCACAGTGAGTTATTTTTAAATAGTTTAAGGCTTTATCTTTTTATGAGGAACCTAACTTCATTAGATTTATTTACTAGGCAGAACCATTCACATTATGGCTATTTATCGATGAAGATTGCTCTTGAGGGGGGTTCATTACGCATGCTGAGTATTTCAAACTCCGGGTGTACCAGTTGTTGTCGCTGGATGCTATTCCATTTGTAATGCTCCTGATTAGATGAATAATACCATCCTTAAAAATCTCTTTCATGGCAGGAATATTTACCTATGTGAAGTGCCAGACTTGCTTCTGGAAATATCCCCTGTCCTCGGCTTAAGGCTTGACACTTGTGGACACCATCAACCAGCTCTCTGCTGGGAGCATTTGGAAGAAACAAAGAAGGGCCCCCAAAACACCAAGACCTGTCCTTGCCCTCTTACCTGATCAAACAGGAAAAAAGAAAACATTGTGGTGCGTTTCATCGAGCAGCTCCTCTGCAACCTTCAACCATGCTGACTTTTGATCCTAACCAGAAGGGACAAGTCCCTCTGCTACTTATTCAGTCTTGGATACGGCCGAGTATTTCCCACCATGCAGCTCCTTCTCACTCTCTGCAGCCTTCAAACACCACCGAACTGACAGGGACACTAAGGGCCAGGCACACAGACACCCGTCTGGGAGTGCCCTGTGCATAACTTCCTGCTCACAGAGGTGGGAGCTTCTCATTTCAGTAAAACTGTTGCAGGACAATCCATGTATGCTATGGCTTTCTAGAGCCTTCGGACAGCCGCAAGTTAGTTACCGGTCTTGGCTTAGACCTTTTTCCCCCTCATTTTTCTCATTTCAGTAAAACTGTTGCAGGAGAATCCATGTGTGCTATGGCTTTCTAGAGCCTTCGGGCAGCCGCAAGTTAGTTACCAGTCTTGGCTTAGACCTTTTTCCCTCTCATTAAAATCTAGGATTTAGGAAGGAAAGCGTGTTGCAGTAAGCTCAGACTAAGTAAAATCAATGGCAAAGCTTCAGTTGACATGAGCAGAGTAGGATCGATGGCACTCTAAAATTAGACTTCTCCATATATAAAGATCCTTAAGCTTAGATGTGAACAAGGATCACATTCCTGTTTTATGTCAAAATCCCAATCCAGATAAGCACACTTGCTTAAGTGTAGACTATAGAACAATGCCACAATTTACATGCTTTTCTGAATGGGGTCTGTAAAATCTAAGCTAAAATTAGCTCCCTCCTGCTCAGTTTACAGATGCACACTAGTTTTGGCCTATCAGTACCTCCCTTGTATTTTATTACTGGAAAATGCTGTAAATTAAAGAGCATTTACAATGCAATCAATTTAGCAAAAAGAAAAGAACAAAGTTGTATTAACTTCAGCATTTATATTGCTACTCCTAAACAGATTTCAGTTTTCAGGAAAACTGTGTTTATAGTTCAATTAACATAATGTTAATTAAATGCTGGAAAATATTTTGATTTCCCTCTCATTCAAAAGCCTGTTCGGACCAACAGGTTCCAGTACACCTTGCAATATGTTACTATACGCCAGAAAGCTTTGCTGGTTATGACCAGGTACTGGAAAACACTTCCTTGACACTTTCCCTTAATCAAAATACAAATTGTGACAGCCTTTAAAATACAGCAGAGCTGTGGAAAAAAAACATGCCCTTTATAATGCTTGTATGAATAACCACCAGGCAGGGCATCTCTAGAGCATCTACAAGCTTAAATAGGGAGGGTTGCAATGGGGAATAGCTAGGAAATAGAGAATTTCTCCCTCCTATTTTTGAATTTGATCTCTGCTTTCAAGTTCATGGCTTTTTGCCTCTTTCTGTCCCTCGAGGGACACCTCAAGGTTTCTCTATCATCTGCCCTTTTAGGTAGGACTTTGAGCCAGGGCCTGCTCTTCTGGTTCTGAGGGCAGAGGACAACACCAAGTACTCAATCTCCAGATGAGCAGTGTCTCAGTTCCACTAAAATGGAGCCAAGAAACATGCAGAGCTGACTCTACTTCTATGTCCCTTACCTTAAACAACAGCCTCATATTTTTTTTTAATTAACAGTGACTGTCATTGGACTTAGGGTTTATTTTACAGAATGGTAATTGTAGCAATCTAACAGAAGCAAAAATGGCACATTAGCATTTGTGAAACACTGACTCACATGCCCAGAGAGTCGTCGCCTTGCACTAACAATATGCAGAGCCCGGAGGAGAAGCTTCTGTTAATGATCCCTGTGGAGGGATTGATGGTCACACAAATGGCTGACATCTGCTCTTCCAGAAATGAACTAGGCTAATTTAATTTCAACTCTTGAAAGGCAAAAATAATAGTCACAAAGTATCAGGCAGTTTCAGAAGTCCCACACGCCTGTTTTGCAGGACATTCGCATTCATCCCAGTGACGGGCTGTGAGACTGGAAGGCAACTTGACAGCCTTTGGAATGGAGACTTTTAAGAAGCAGATACCAAACTGAGGAAGGACTGACGTGGAAATGGTAACATGTCAACAGAGAAACGAGAAAAGGGAAGAGCAAGTGGAAACCACCCTATGAATGGAGGATCGATTCCTCGGGTTTGCACTGTATACACCAGAGAAGTGTGCCTAAAAACATCCAAGGAGCAGAAAGGAGGGTTTGCTTAGCAGGTAACCTGCAATATGTGCAAGACAAATTGTATCATCACCTGCAGGCATTCTCACGGATTGCCTGTAGGTGATACCTACACTCACTTTTGTCTACACACACTTTTACTTGCTTCCTTTGACTGATTATGAACAAAGAAGGACCCCTTCGTATATTTTGAAATTTCTTTTTTTCTGCCTTAAAAGCATAATGAATACAGCACATCAAGGAATGGGGGAAAAGCTCTTACTCTTCACCAGTGCAAGAGGAGCTCAGATGCCCTTGTGACTGGTATCTGAGCTCTCTTGTCCCACAGCTGGAAACACAGGTATTAAATTCTCCTGTTTCCTTTTGCACACTAGAAGCAGTAGATGATTAATTTCCACAGGTTACTAGAGAAATGACAGTTTTTAGGGTTGCATCCACTTTTTAGGGATATACTTTTCTATATCTTGCCTTCACATGTAAGATGATTCAAGATTAAATTAGTTCTACAAACTGAGTTCTGAAAACCGACTTTCTATCCTAAATAGTTCAGTTATTTTACAAAACGAATCAGAGGATAGCAGTTAAATCTAATATACTACCTGAACCAAATTTGTATATGAAATAAATAAGTAAAGTTCCACTCATACCCACTAAGCTATGATGAGTCATGTCAAATAAGATTATGCTCCTTAATCAAGATTGCTTTTACTGTTACCTATTTACTCTTAATGAGTAATTCTTTTCCTTGTTATAGGAATTCCTTTTAAGTTTCTCTTAAAAGTCTTACATATGTGATCTATAGTGCTTTCTGAGGGGGGAAAAAAACACAGTATCAATTTTGCTGATAATATCAGAAATGTTACAATCACTTTTCAGCTTGATGGTGAGTCAATCTGATACCACAGTGACTATCAGAGCAGACAAACTTATTTAGACAGGTGGTGACAGATGTTGCGGATCTGAGGCAGGAAAACAGCCTTTAGCGTTTAATATGGTAATGACAAATTAAACTGCCTGAGGCATGAAGTATAATTGCTCCTTACACTGAAAACATACTGTTGCAAAAACAGTCATTACAGTCATGGATGGGCAAAGCAGTCAAACAATAGACCCAAATATACTTACCACAACATGGAGATTTTAATATTGCCACTAAGCAGCCTTTTGGGAAAGACCATGCTTTAATGGTAGCACTGGTATAGCTCTCTCAGTGCTGGAAATGGTGGTAAAGTTGGTACGTGCAGATGTTCACTTTTCAGTTCTGCTCAGACCAAGTGAAAGCGTGGGCTGAACTCTGTTTTCTGCCTCGCTGCCACTGCCACATACAACAGTGGACTGGTTATAATGAAAGAAGTAGGGAGAATTTTCTTGAGAAGATACATAGTTTGACAAAGGGACAGTCTGCAGAAGTTGGTCTTTGCCTGATTCATACATGGCAAGAAAAGACTTGGCCAATATGAATGAAACCATCATGGCAACTCCAGAAGTCCCCCAAATATGAACTCTGAAAGTGTTAGCTATCGATGGGACTAGGTAGCGTGCATCAGTAGCCCTCTGGCATTGCAAGAACATTGAAAGAAGTCAAAGGAGTTTTTGTAAAATCTTCCCTTTGATGGCAGCTGGCCAAGGCAAAGGTACAAGGAAAACAGATGCTGGGGTGTCAAACACACAAGCAAAGGGGAGACTCATTGAGATTCACGAGGCAAATATTTTTGTGAGGAGATAGAAATTTTCAACCCTCACAGCATGCTGAGGAAGGCAGTCTTCCAAAATTTTTCAGGAATTTGGGCTATATTTTTGTACCTGCTGTTTTAAATATTCATCTAAACTGAATAACTGAAGTTCTGAAATTTGCCAGTGGCCAAGTTACAGCACAAGTTTCCTAAGTAATGCAGGCGAGGGTGCAACATACAACACTGAAAATGTAAAACTAGAACATTTTTAGCAAGCAAAAATATCAGAGGGACATGTTATCTTAGTTACCTAAACCAAAGGATGAGAGAGATCACCTTGCATACTTCCAAAATGGAAGGGGCAAAAGCTGAAATGCTTATTGCAGGGTACTGCCAAAACCTGCTAGTGAGGAATTCTGGAAGATTCATTCTTTTTTAAAAAATAAATTGTTTGTTGCACCTTTTTCATTCCATCAATAAAACACCAAACGAACCCCAGAGAAGTCATGCTTCTGCCATGGGCAACCACAGCACAAAAGCGACGTCGCGTCAGTTACTGTGCAAACTGCACGGCGAGGCCCCCACTGCTGCTGAAAACACCCCAGACATAAACTCCCCTGGTAGGTCATAGCATAACCTACCAGAAACATAAACGGCAATTTCTGTGATCTACTCTCTGTGCAGAACATTGGCCTCCCTCAGAAATGGCTCATCTCTATCTCCTTCCTCCCTCAGGTGTTTATGATTGTTTCCCATTCCCTGTCTCAATAGGCACTGTGGACCGACACAATCTTGGCTGTGTAAATCAGCAAGGCACTTCGGTTGGACTTGGTATTGCTTCTTAAATTCTCTCTGTGTTTGGCTGCTATTACTCATTACTTTATTCCTTTATGCCAGGTGCTGAATAGACATTTATGCTGTGATTTCCAAATTCACATTTCATAGAGTCATGGAATCCTTAAGGTTGGAAGAGACCTTTAGAGATCATCTAGTCTAAGCCCTCTGCACACGCAGGGTCACCTAGAGCACGTGGCACAGGACTGCATCCAAACGGGTTTGGAAGATCTCCAGAGAAGGAGACTCCACAACCTCTCTGGGCAGCCTGTTCCAGTGCTCTGTCACCCTCGCTGTTCAGAAATTTGAATGTTCATCTGTGGAAACTGTATTTAGCATGAGTCTAGATTTTCTTTAGCTTCATTAAAAGTTCATCACCTCTTCTTACCTCAGATTTCCAGCAAGAGGTTTAAAGGGTGTAAACATGTCCAAAGCATACCTAAATACCTAAAGCATGGCTAAAGTGCTAAATAAACAAGATTAGGTTGGTAGCAATGACTGCCAATCTTAGTCCTTCTAATCCCTTTCTCCACTCTTGCTCCCTATATATTTTTATCCTGTAGCCCAGTGATCACGACTCTTACTCTAGTTACAAATCCTATTTGTCACCTTCACATCTGTTGTTCCACCTCCTCTTCTGAAGCTATTTTTCAGAATAAAACACCATAGCTTAACGGCTGAGAAAACGTGAACTTGACTTCCTACGGCAGCGACAGGGCTGCTTTCTGACGCAGTGCCCACATGCTGCTCCCCCGCAAGCGAGCAACCCTCGGGCAACGGCTGGAGCTGGAGTTTCAGGAACAGCCTTAGGCATGGGCATCCTTCCATAAGGGCTGGTTTGCTGAACTGTGATCTAAAAAAACAATTTCTTTGAGAAAAGCAGTTCAAAAATAGCTAGTGTCGGACACTTCTTTAAGGTATGCTAAGGCAAAAACTAAAATGTATCTAGTAATGCTAGGGGAATGAGTCTGTATTTACTTCTCTATCACATGAACACACATTTGCCTCTGAGACTACTTAAAAGCTGTCATTACTTCCTTCAGAAACGGAGACTTCCTGGGAGCAGCATCAGGAGACAAGTAGAAGCCCTGGCTGGCAACAGTTAAAAATCTCTTACGCAAGAACATGAGTCCTTTAATCTATCACCTACCACTGGCTAAAAATGAACTCAGCAGTTGTTTACTCTTTTTGGAGGAGAATCTTGGTGCAAGGAAACCTCTTGCTGGTCACAGCAGAAGATTACAGGTCTAAGAGGAGATATCTGGGCAAACTCAGGAATCATCCTGCAGGAACTGCCACAAGGTCTCAGCGGCACCACGGAGGCTGCGGATCTACCTCGCGCAGAGCAGGGGCACGTAACCGCTTTCATGTCATCCAGTAAAACGCACTAACCATTTTTATCTCTTTTCTAAAAAAAAAAAAAAACAACAACAACAACAAAAACCACAACTGGTGTCTGTATAGCTTATGTACCTTCCCCCATGCCCTCAAGAATGAAAGATTTAATCTGCCATTTGCCTGCCTTGCTCTGCTGCAAGGTCTCGGGACCTGCTCCTAGTGCCTGCTGGAGCCAGGAATGCAGGTCTCCTCAATCTGAATTCCCTGAGAGTTGTCAATATCCCAAGGTAATAAATACAACAAATGCTGCACCTTAAGCTAGAACCTTCTCATGAAATATAAATACAGCCCCAAAGCAACCACAGAAAGCCTGC
>NW_010582342.1:164296-186110 GCF_000705375.1 Tinamus guttatus | reverse complement strand
TTACTATTTGCGTAATAAATGTCAGCATGGAAGAACTGATGGAGTTTGGGGGGTTTAATTGCTTTGAGCTTTTATATTAAGCACGGTTTATCTGAGATTATGTTTGACTTGGATCCGAACCTATTCATTAGCTACAAAGGAAGCTGTTTGTTTGACTGTGGAGCAATAAAACTCCCACTTTCTTACCAGGGAGTCAACAACATTATCATTTGTCACTGTAATTTTCCTCCCCACTATAGCAGGCAGCAAGAGCTCTTGCTTACAAAATGATGGGCAGCAGCTTTCATCCCCACCAGCATCCCTGGCAGGCGGCCGGGGGCGGTAGCATTACACTATGTGGACTGTATTCCCCCCATTTCTGGATGCCTTCCATAAATAAGGAAACTAAACTTCTCCTCTGATGCTGGTTGGTGCAGTGAACAATAAAATGAGGCTGCCGGGGGAGCTGGGGATTCAGAGGGAATGCCTTAAGGCTGGAAATAAGGAACTGTCTGTCTCTCTAGGGCAGAACCTGCACACGGACCCATCGCCGCTAAAATAGGATTTGCAGTTTGTAGTGGAGTATGGAACAGTTTATTCCTTCCCCTAAAACACAGTTTCAAACCCAAAGTTTTCTATGGATTTTTTTTCCCTCTTAGTTCTTTTCTTGCTGAGAGGGAAAAAAGAAAAAAAAAAAAAGCTTAACTTTTAAAAATACAGGTTCTGTGCTGTTTGCTTCTGCCAAACTTTGTCCACGTTTTAATTCCTCCTCCTTCCTTCTCCACACTGCAGTTAAATGAAAATAAGACTGAAGAGGAAGAAGATATTTCACAGAAACTTTAGGAAAACCACAGATGCTTTGAATATTCATTTTGTCCGACATTAGGGTTTGAAAGAGTACTGTAATTAAAATGTGATTTCTTGATGGAAGAAGGGACACTGTCTTGGGGAAAAATATATGGATTAGACCAAGCCAGGTTTGCTCCCGTCAGGTGGTCACAGCGAGCTCCCACCTTGGCATGGCTGATGAGTCTAAGAAGCAAACACACAAGAAAAGCCATGAACTGCGAGCGTAGGAGAGAACAGCCCACCTGCCTCAGGTTGCTCAGCTCACAAGAATAAATGATTTTTTTTCTATGGGCTTTTGATAAAGAAAAGCTGAATAGCCCAGCAGTAAAATAAAATAAATATATTTTAAAAAGCACAAGAGAGAGGGAACATTAACAGAGAAGTGCCTCTGGCTGAATGGGAAACACTGAGTAATGGGAAAGGAAAGAAATAAGAGGAAAATACTATAAAACAGATATTAGTAATAAAAACAGATGGTCTGAACTAGAGCTCTATGCATGTCATTCATTGTCTGAATCTCACATTAAAAATAATAAGGAATTTGGCCTTGCACAAATTTTTTTTCCTCTATTGAGGAAACCACAAAAGCACCTACATTAAACAAGCCAGTCAAAATGACCCTCTCCTTTCTCTCTTGCAAACCTGTTTCTTTTCAAGTGAAATTCATTGAGTGAAACATCATTGGAAATAAGAAGAAATGTTTCAATTACTCCGAAATAGTATGTCTTGCTCTATAAAAGAAAAGCCAGGGAAAATCTGTTATGAAAATTGACTAAAATTTGAGAATTTAAAATTGAAAGTATTGATAGCAGACCTTGCCTTTTTGGTTTTGCTCTAAGCAAAAGTACTCTGAGTTAACCTCAGAGTAATTCAGCAAATCACATGGCTCTTTAAAATGCAATTTTCAGCAAATAATTTGCAAAAATATTAGGATATTTATGTTCATGACATCCTGATTAATGTTCTGATTTAATGCTTGTGTCGAATCACATGGCTCTTTAAAATGCAATTTGCAGCAAATAATTTACAAAAATATTACGATATTTATGTTCCTGACATCCTGATTAAATGTTCTGATTTAATGCTTGTGTCGTATTCTTAGTGCTTTATGCAATCTGGCCTTAAACATGCTTGTTCAGAGGTCCAGTTAATTGCCTGGGAGACAAATCTGTTGCCACATACTTGCTTCTGCCGAGAAGTTTTCCTATTAATGAACTTTACCCTGTGTTTCTTTTCAGATACATTTGACCACTCCGCAGTGAAAGGGCAGGGCATGCAATCACACAGGATCACAGGATGGTTGAGGTTGGAAGGGACCTCCAGAGATCATCTAGTCCAACCCCCCTGCTCCAGCAGGGACACCTAGAGCACGTGGCACAGGGTGGCATCCAGGCGGCTTTGGAAGATCTCCAGAGAAGGAGACTCCACAACCTCTCTGGGCAGCCTGTACTAAAGCACGTGGAATACGGCACAAAGTGACAATATTAAAATTTGAGTAGATATAATCAACTGCTAACTGCAAGGAACGGCTTTACTTGGTGAGGTGACTACTAGGCTGGGGCTTGGCCTCAGGAGAGAGCTATTTCCCCTAACAAAATGTGTTTTGCACAACTCAGTGTGGCCTGGAGCTCGTCCCTCAAGCAGAGGAGTTTCCCAACAAATTGCACAGTGCAGCAATGAAGCAAATGCCCTAAAAAGTGAGATGCAGCTAAGTGTGGAGTTGCACTCACATCTCTAAGGCTCGCGCCGATGGAAAATGTGGTCTCACATGCTAGCTAGTTGAGATTACAAGCAGGGCTGTAGCTGGCTTCATGGCTCCCGTTCACCACGTTAGCAGTTTTACTGCTAATGCAAACCGCCAGTGCCAGCAGCTACCCTCAGCTGCTCCTTGGTTCCCTTTCCACCTCAAAGCGTGTAACTTTTTGATGGAGAAAAAAAACAAAAACAAAATCAAATTAAATTACTTTAAGTACAATAAAAACTTTTGGGCAGTTCTGTTCAGTGGACAGTTTCCAAAACCACAGTTTTCAGTGGAGGGTGTGGGCATTTAAGTATCTTATCTGCCTTCAAAAATCTCATTCCTACTGCACAGACTTGCATATTTGGGGCTCTGAAATGAAACAGGAGAAAAGCTAGACTGAAAGCCAGATACGCTGGCAGAGTAACGCATAATTTTCATTGTGTGCAGCAGTCTTCAGTGATAGAGATTTAGAAACTTCTTTACCACCTAAGAATACTAACACACACGTGGCCTAGGCACTGGTGTCTGGGTCTCTTTTCATTGCTCTGCACTAATGGCAACTAATGTCACACTCAAGGCAAAACTGGGACACAAAACACACACTCTCAGAAATGTCTTCCAAGCGACATGAAAAGCAGTCGCAAGCAGAGCTGTCCTTCACTCCCTGTCTATGAAAGGGAGCTAACAAGGGAAGGAAAACAGGCAAAGAAGAAGCCGCGTTCCTCCCACAGCCAACTGCCAGGGAGCTGCGCTAGGAGGAGCAGCACTCGTCATTTTTTCTCTTATCAGATAATTTTCAACCCTGAATATATATATATAATGAGCAGATAAATAAAACAGAGAACAACAGTAACCTTTTTTTTCTCTAAGGCAATAAAACCTTACACTTAGGCTGAAAATTTGCCACTGAAGTATCTTTTCTAACAATGGTATTTTTCTGAATGGTTATCTTAAAATAAAACCCTATCTTTATCTAAGCAGTTCCAAGGAGTTATTGAAAGTGCTATATTTTCTGGTGCTTTTTTTTAAATGGAAAACTCAAATTTAGACTATGCAAAACCATTATGTATTCTAATCTCCCATTCCTGTGATTTTATGAACTTATTTTTAGTGGTTCAAATAATTCGGCTTCTGAGAAAGAGCTTTATAGAAGTAGCTAGACGAGTACAAGCCCTCACACGGCTTCTGAGAAAGAGCTTTATAGAAGCAGCTAGACGAGCACAAGCCCTCACGAGTTATATGAGTATAAAGGTTTGGTATTTGCTTTCGCTTAATGGAAATATTGATATACCATTTCTATAGTAAATAGCTGTATACCAACTGCCCACATACAAAAGATAGGAGATGCCTGGAAAAGCTCTACAGGGATAAGCTCTAAGTGAATAAAAAACTCTGCCATAAAATATTTCCAAAAATGTGTTCACAGAATTGCTAGCAAGCAGAAGTTGATTTAGGAGAATGCATTGAATTTAAACAGATTTTCTTCCCCTACTTCTCATTTTTCCCTTGGTGAGTAAGTAATGCTGCCAAGCCCCAAATAGAAAATTTTGTTTACTCAAGGATAGCCCAAGTGGCTGCTACGTCGTTGCCCTGGCTTGTGAACATGCTGCGTAAGAAGGAACCACCAACAAACCACGTGTTTCACAATGCACAGGCTTTCCAAACCTCAACAAAAATGATTACGTCGAAATAGCTGGAAAAAGAACATTTACTAAACTCCTTGATTTTATAGTCCTGATTTCACATGAAGATGCTCTCCTACAAGGTCCTCCATGCAGAACTTTACGTTTGATCCCAGTATTTTCTGGTGCAGTTGGAAGAAGATGCTGAGACACTGAAAAGAGCAACTTCTAATGCAATAAAGCTGGACAAATTGCAGTTTGGAGGTGTGGATGTTCCTCTATTGAACTAGAAGGATTTTTGTTCCAACAAGCGCTGCTCCTCCAATGGGATACTTCAAAAACGCAGAAAACTGAAGGAGGTGCTCAACGTAAGCATTTTATCAACACATGCAGAAAGCATGTTAACAAACCAAGCTTTTTGCTGTTGAACATTGGATTGCCCTTTCCAGATCATTCAGCAGTACCCTGTAGACTCCATCTATTAATACAAAGTTTCACTTAGCAATGTATTTTAGCAGATGGATAGCTGTACACACACACCTTGCACTGTGTGCTTAAGTACCATGCTAAATTAAGAATATAACGTCAGAGGACAAATTGTTTATGAGAAGGCTCCTACCTTTCACTCATGAAACACCGTATGTGCCATAAAAATCCTCTAAGTGCTCTCTTGCACAGTTCCTAGCCTCAGATGGCAACAGTAGATTACGGAGCTCGGTAAGCTTTTACCACTGCTGTACTCAGCTCCGAAGCGGGTAGTCTACAGAGCACCCTTAGAGATTTTCAGACGGGGTGAAAAAACAAGGAAAATAAATAGATGCAGCTTTTCAGCCATAATAGCAAATTTTTTACCATCTCGGGGATACCTGCTTAAGCCGTAATGACGTTTTGTGGAGTGTCAGAGTCAGCTTCTGGAGGATGCCGACAATTTCAAGAACTACAGTAGAGGGAGCTGTGTCAGAGAAAATAGTCATCTGCCACACTAAACTGTTTATGCAAAGAAAACAGAAGGGAAATAATTTGCTTACCATGAAGGCTGCATAGCATCACTATACATTATAATTAGTTTTCTGTGCATAATCAGGGAAGTTTGACCCTTCTCAGAACAACTGAGTTGGCTGAGTTAAATGATGCCTGAAAGTCACTGCCTGCATGCTCTCCTTAATCAGTCCTTGAAGAAATGGGGTGTTATTTAAGTTAAGGGCTAGCTATTGAAGCACCTGTCAGTTAAGAACGTTTATGAACAGGCTGCCAGCAAACAGCCCCAGCATATGGGCCTACAATTAGACTTTATGTGTTTTTATCTACTCAAATACAATGAACTAAGCACTAAGAACTAATCATTTCCATTTCATAATTGAAAATATAGGATCAAAAGCCTCAGTCCGCAGTGTTTGCTGCATAACTAAGTAATCTTTGCTCTGCTCTCCAAATTACAAAATGTAATGCTCAGTCCTTTATGAGATCTCTTTTTAAGCTTAGAAGGTCTGTTTTTTTACCGGTAATTTATTACGGAGGATATTGGCATGAGCCTAAGAACTTTGGGGATCGACACACCTTGCACCGTATGCTTAAGTATCACGCTAAATTAAGAATATAACATCAGTGGACAAGTTGTTGATGAGAGCTCGGTGTGGATGCACGTTCTGTCCCTGAGGCCCGGCCTCGCAGCCGCCCTCCGGCAGGCGCCCAGCCCGTTCCCGGAGCCGCGACGGTGCAGGAGCAGGCAGGGCAGGACCCGGGCACCGGCGCTAGCCGGGAAGGACAGCGAGTGCCATAAAAACACACCAAGAAAGGAGGGCAGGAGAGAAAGAGGCACAGGGTGGGAGGCATGGAGGTGAGACAAGTGAGTATCTCTTCAGCAGAGAAGATACCTCGCCATTCGTTTTTTTGCAGGTTTTGGAACTCTCTCGTACTTGATGCCCGCTTCCCAAAGGAGCAATTATTTCATCAGCATTTCTTAACTACTTATTTTAAATAAAAACACAGTTGCATTAGTGTTTTTATTATCCTTGGGAGGAAGGGGTAAAAAGAAAATGTCCATATTAGACGGGGGAAATAGCCCCTTTACAAGATTCAGTGCTTCAGTGTTAAATGGTGATTAGTAGTACGCCACAGTAATATACATAAAAACACTGTTAAACAGACTCCTCTGTAACTTTTGCTGTGTTCCTAAAGCCTCACAATGTAGTTCCCAAAGAAAATCTCAAGCCAGTGCAAATGACCATGAGAGTAATACTCCTGTTTACACATAATCTCTGAAGCTGAGAGCGATGAACATGTATGTGTTAATCAGGAATCACTGTATGATGTGAGGAAGCCAGACACTAGAAATCACGTTACTGAAAGAACAAGCGGTCCTTGATGCTAACAGGGAAGCATCTGGCCAAAAATTAGTCTCTGTTTTTAAGCTTACACTACACTTTTTAATACTATACTGCTACTAAAACTTTTTAGGCTCTGCTACACAAACTTTGACACCAGAGAGATTGAGATATTTATAAAAACAGTAAAGTTATCTAGAAGGTAATTTTCTCAGACTACAGCTAGTCAGAACTGCGCTCAAAGTGGCATCAGTATACATGGTTCTTCTGAGTATGTGGCTTCCTTAAAATAGCAACTCGTGGCAAGCACTGGATTTGAGACATTTTCTGTGGCACTTTCCCTTTTAACAGAATGGGAGACTGTGACATTCTGTCATGTATAAGTGGAACAGTTCCTGAATTTTGATTTCAGAAGGTTTTTTTTTTTTTTTAATATGTGGATGTATAGCAGAAGATATTAAAAATTCAAACTCCTGGAAGTTTCCTGCACAAAAGATTCGCACTGGCATGCTTCTCCCCCTTCCTCCCCTTTTACTTTGGTTTCTCATAAATCATTTTGGAATTGAGCGATGCTGGAGGGAACTCTTGCATGGGATGGGGAAACCATTTCCTCCCTGGCTTTAACAACACCTTGCTGGACAGGGGCTTTGCCGTGTCCAGCTGTACAGATTTAGTGGCCCACACAGCTGAGCTCTCTTCCTCTAAAATAATTTCTGAGCTTTGTGAGCTTAAAATTCAAAACAGTTAAAAAAAGAGAGATGTAGTTGGTTAGGCAAATAGGGAATCTCGCTCTCTCTATATTGCATGCTTATTTTGATATCCTTTCCTCAAACATCTTCTATAAGCCACCACCAGAGAGGCCACCAGGCCTGGAGGACCTTCAGTCTGACCCATTCTTGGGTATTTTTGCCCAAGCGCTGCAGTTTAACAGACACAAACAAACGCACAGATGTGCAGCAAAACTCGGGGACTCGGCAGTCTCAGGTAAGCGAGGTGTAAAGGGACGGCGCTGGCCGCCTGGCGGGTCCCGCAGCCCCTCGCAGCCCCGCGCGAGCCCTGCTCGCTGCGCCCGGCAGGTCGGACACAGCGCAGGGGCTTTGCCCGTGCCAAAGGGACCAGAAGGGAATCGTTGCTCCTTCCCCCGGGATGTGGCATGGGCAGCTCGGGGCATCTCGAGCCAATCCCCACGCTACACAGAGAGGGTCGAGCACCTTAATGATACCCTGGGGCTCAGAGCTGAGGCGCCGGCACCTGAGGCAATTCCAAGTTGTTCGCTGCCCTGTGGACCCTGCTGTGTGGCAAGCTGAGATCTTTATTTAATCAACAGGGCAGCAGAAAATTAATGCCAGAGGATACTTACACTTATTTAAAGGTGGAAACTGCACCTAAGTCTCTTTGCACTAAGTAACTTTGATACTACAGAGATTTTTGAGGTGCAACACATGGAAGTGCTGGGGCCTAATGGTGCTTTGCATAGGGCTGCACCGATAGCAATAAAAGAAGAATACCATTAATTCTACTCTGTCAGCAGAAAAAATAAAACATATATGGCGATACAGCAGCTATTTCACTGAAGAAAATGACAAGTGACCAAGTCACCAAATGACCAATGACAAGTACTTGCATGCTGGTCTGCAGTAAACTAGGCAGGCTCAGTCACACAGGAGAAACTGTATGCAGCAATTTACCCAGCTGTGAGAGAATACACATGTGTTACAGAGAGTATGAGAACACAAATGATCTTCCCTTGCCTTGAAGCTGGTAAACTAAGCTGAAGTTTTATGACCACAACTAACTGAAAGCCACCTAATGTCATTCAAATATTGGCATTCAAGCAGAGCATCTTCAAAGCTTGTTGACATATTCAGTCTTCATTATGTTATAAATGCTGATTTGCAAAAACAAACCACTTCTTCTCCTCTCAGGAATAAGGATCCAGTAACAATAAACACCAAAACTTAACATTTTCACTCTTTATCTTAGAGGAGAGAAAATCATCTTTGAAGAAGTTCTCCATAATGCTATTCTCAGCAACAGCAGCCCATTACGTCCCTAGGAGCAATCACACTTGGGAAAGTATCCTGACCTGTATTTTCCCCCCAGAAGAAGGAGCGCAGTCTCCCAAAGCCAAAATGGAGCACAACTGGCTGACCAAGTCCCACAAAGAAGAAAAGATCCACCCCAGGCTCCCCAGAGCAGGGGAAGGGCTTCCTCCACAGGGCGAGCAGCTTGGCGCAGGCTCACCCAACAGCCGCGCTCCGCAGGGCTCCACAAGCCCCATCGCCTCCACAGAGACTGAGTGACTTGAACTTATCACAGGACCACAGCCAGGTTATACCTAACGCTTCTCTTCTTGTCACGCTGCTTTTCTTTTTAAAAGGAAAACACAGCCTTTAAATTATTTTTTCAATATAAGCTATTTTTAAACAGAACAATATGCTGTTGGCATTATCTTTCTATTATAGAAAACAGTCACAGATTTTGAGCATGGAAAGGGAAAAAGTTACTGTCATCTACTAGCTACCTAGGGCTAAGAGGGAATTTTTTTCCAGAAATCTCCTTCATGTTTTAATTTCAATTAGTGCTGACTTATAAATTGCATTGTAGTAAATTTGATATTCCTGTGTACATTTGCATTTAAACTCTGTTACTGGTTACCTGTGGAGCAGATATTTTGCTACCACAAAAAAAAATGGAGCAATCTGTTAAATAACTTTTGTAAAACTATTAAACAGTGTATTAAGAAAAAAATCTACCATCTACCTTTTAATCTTAGCTCAGAAAACAGATAAAAGGATGACCCAAAGTCAGCTCAAGTCAAGAGAAATCTCAATTTTCAGTCCTGTTCAAAACACATAGCTCTGTACAATATTTTGTGGCCTGTGAAATGCAGTATCACCACTGGCCCCTGTGACTAAAGGATTTTTCTACTTTTATATAACACAGCGATGTGTTCAGGAAATATTTAAGTCGGTCTTCAGGTAATTATAGTAATTTGTCTAATTTAAATTCTTAATTGGTGAGTATGAAATTATATCTCCCATTTCAGTTAGCAAAATTAGTATTAACTATACATTAATTATATTGTTCAGAATTGCATTTCCTGAAGAGTAATATTCTCACTTCTATTTTGGTTATAAACATCTCACAATCAAGTTTCTCTATAAAGCAAATCAACAGCAAAATACAGTCTAAGCACTAACACTTTCTATCAGCTATATGACAGAAGTGCATTTATCAAGACTGTTCGAAGACAGAATTCCTAAAAGTCCCTGAGGATGAAGGATGAAGTGGGATGAAGGAGTCTCCCTCCCTTTATGTGCTCGAGAGAAGGCATCTGTAAATCTTCTCTCCAAATTCATCTTTCACCTTAGAAATCTAAATGAGGGGAACTTTTTATAATGTTTAAGAATTGCTGAGTTTGGCCATAACTTTTTTTCCTCGTATTATGACAGTAAGAAGTCAATCTCTTCAAGGTACACACTCCTGTTTCTCATTAGAGCTATCAGCCTAGAAAGAAGCTGGTGGACTCTCTCCAGAGATCTAAGAGCAAGACAGCTCCCAGCCCGGTTGCAGAGGTTTGCATTTACAGCACTCTCTGATTGATGAGGAAGCCGTTTCAGAACGAAGGCTACTGCAGGTTTGGGGCAGGAAGCCACCGGGCCCCCACAGAATGGGGACTTGGTGCCCAGGGCCTAACCTGACAGCCAAGTGAGAATGTGTAGAGCTACGCTCCCAACACCCATCTGAAGGGCTACCAAGAGTAAAGGAAACTACTGAGTTTCAGAAAGCTCAGCTTCTTAGGTCTGAATAGTCCTATTAAAGAAATTGCAGCAGTGTAGAAATGCGAGATTTACTCCGTCCAGTGCTTTAACTACTGAGAGATCAACCTAAATAACCACATGCCCGAAAGGACCACAGAGGATGAAATGGGAAGTAAGTTGCTATTGCTGGGAACATTTTTAAAGCCTATGATTTTAGGCTTTAAGATGTTAAGATTGTTTTAAGAAACAGAAATACAAATTAGAGGGACTAAAGTGATCTGATCACTTTAGTGAATGTGAACATAAAGGTAACAAGAAACAAGATGGAAAAAACGATGATTCTCAGGACCCCAAGAATCTTAACAACATAATTAAATACTGCATTTCATGCAAATAATTCTCTAAGATTTGTGTTTCTGTTGTGGTCAACTGCAGTTTTTCCACTCATTTCAAATGTGCCTGCTAGTTCGACCGCAGGTCACCTTCTTCCCCCGCTTATAGCTCCCGCTTTTTCACTGCATCCTCAGGAAATGCCAAAGAGCCACAGTGCCCACAGAGGAGACGGACACCTCGCAACTGCTTCCTGCAGTCAAAAAAAGCACAGCATGAGACTGAACTTTAAAAGTCATATTGATTTTTTTTGTTTAATATATCTTTCATAGCTTTGTCAATGAAAGGATTAATCTGTGAACACCTGGAAATTAACTATAGCAGCAGTGGCATTTGCTGCATTCCTAAAGGCCTCAATGCTATACGTCTGACATTTACCAAGGTCATAAAATAATTTGTTTTAAATCTAACCAGTTTCCAAAAGAATTTGATTTGTAAGACTGATCCAGGTTATCTGTTGTATTTCAGTGAATTCAAATAAGTACTGAAGCATAACAAGTTAAATAATTTCTAACAGCTAAGTCCCATTTAATTCCCTGCGCTCAGGGCACAGGGATGATAGTGGTTTGATGTCAGCTGTTTCCCCTAAAGAAGGAAGAATTGTACGGACTTTAAAATCTTTATTTTTCTGCTTAAAATTAATACTGGCAGATAATCTGTGTTTTAGAAGGTAATGAATTGCATTAACAAAAGCCACAATTTCTTTCTTGTTCTTCCTTATCAGACTTCAACCAAGGTCACATTAAGATTCATTTGTCTGACTATGCGTTACAGACAACTTGTGATTTACTGATAAGGCATTCCTTTTTACTATACTTGTTTAGCATAAATATTATGTAGTCGAGTCATAGAAGGAACCCATTTATAGTGCACGTCTATGTGAGAAAAAGCACTCAACTTTTGTAACAGGAAAAAAATATTGCAATCTGTATGAAAGATGCATTTATGTGCTATTTTCAGAAATATGCGGAGTTGGGTTCCATCACATTTCTTAACACACACCCCTAAATTTGTAGCATTCAAAAACGGTTGTGAAGTCTGAAAAAAAAAAAAAAAAAGTTGGCGCTTCAAACACTCCTTAATTGCTTAGATGATTGATCAGATAGAGAAAAAAATATCAAACATAACAAGAGTATTGCCTCACATTGCTTTCATGCTTTCCCTTACGAATATATCAGCAAGGTTGTGCTGAAATAGATTTGGAAGCCTGGGCATATACACAGTGCTCTGCAAATAACGTTTTTGTTACAGCAAAGAAAGCCTTTTACATGCCTGTAGCAGGCACACGGTCCAAACAGATTGCTACCACATTTTTTTAAAAAAAGATCATGTCATAATTGGCTCCCTAGTGCCATAGTATATACAAAATCCTAACAGGCATGTAGTGACTCTTGTATCTTTACTTTGTGGCCAGGGTTATAACATTTCCTACATGCGCAATAGGCCATCATTTGCTGGGGTAACACCCTGTATGTTTATTCCCTGTATGTCCCACATACAGGGGGATATAAATTTTTGTTTACATGAGAAACCCTACACACAGCTCTTTCAGAGGTACACGACTTGGCATTTTGAGACAGTTTTCCTACAGATATTTTTACTGGAAACTACAGTAATGCTACAGTTTTCTTTTAAAACTGATTTTGAACTTACTCCATGGGTAAACTCTGAAGAAAACTGTGAAATGATCTGTGTGACTTCTTCTTTATTCATCTTAGCAAACCGTTGAAAAAGATGAAAGCCTCAAGGAGTTCTACATTCAAAAATCACCACTGCATTTTCTGCAACTTTTGGGGAAATAAATCATTATATGTTGTGGGCTGCCAATATAATAAGCAGCTACAGATTTTCAAAAGATACCAGGGTCAACTTTAAAAGACTGAAGGCTTTTACTGTAACAACCTCTGTAGGCATCCCTTTAGAAGTTACATTCTCTTCAGAGAGGGTTTCAGCCTGAGTGCTTAGGAAATGTGCAGCACCAAAGCACAGGTTGTGTTTTTGGAAGCTAAGGGGATTCTGACCCATCAGCACGGATCTTGACCTGACCATAAGGAGATCCCTAAGGCTGCTGGGTGGGTGAGGAGGACAGGACAGGTGGCATCACTTAACTTTGGACTTTGATAGCCTTCTGAGAGAAGCTTAAGCAAAAATTCATCTTCAGAAATTGGCAGCCACAGTAATAATCATTTTTTCATGATTGGATGAAGCAACTTAAAGGATAAATTTTCCTACCAAGAAAATCAGGTTCATATCATTTAAATGAAGTGGCTGTTCCTGTGATCTTTGTACCACAACATCCAATTTGACAGATCACTGTTTCTCTGTAAAACACATGAAAATATAGCTTCCAACAGAAGACTGGCCATTTTTGATCCACTGGGCCATTTAGTTTGTATGAATGCTTTATGAATTTGCTAAAACCCCTTTTGAGACCAGACTGGCACAATTACTCAGGAATCAATTAGGACTTCTCATGTTACCTAAGTCAGCTAAACACTTACCTTAAATAGACATAAAAAAGACTAAATGCTTAATCTATTTTGTCATTTTTCTAAATCTCTCTGGACATCTACTTCTTTAGGCCTTTAAGCACTACTGCTATGAACCAGTGTTGTTACTTCTTTGCAAAACAGCTCACAGGATCAAAACATAGGCTATTAGGTGTTATCAAATGTAAGAAAAAATTCTTGATTTTTTTTCCTGACCCTCCAGCACACAGTTTCTTCATTTCACTTTACAGGAAGTCAAAGTATAGAGAAGCCAAATGACTCTTCCAAGTCGCAGAGCTGAGTATGAACTGATCGGAAGCTGCGGCTGCCCTGCAGAGCTTTCCTCACCTCCCTTTCAGAAAAGGAAGGAATCCAACAGAAAAATCCAGTTAAAATCCAAACACATTCATGTGCAACAAGCCTACAGCTGGGAGAACCATCAAGCTTCAATACAGTGAAAATGAATATGTGGTTTGAAACGAAGTCAGTGGAAGTTAGTGGTTGGATTGAAAGAAGTTGGTGGTTGGATTGAAATCCTTTTTTCTTTCTTAAAGATTAGACCAAACAACTTCACAAATCTAGGAAGCTGCAGCTATTCTTGACTAGAGTTTGCCCTGTCCTTAATGAAATTAAAAGTGGATCATCTGTCACATGGATCCACACTACAAAGAACGCATGGATGGCAGAACGGCTTCACAGGTTACCATTTCTGTGGTTTTAGTTTATTAAAACTTTTCAAACATCCAAAGTATGTTAAAACAAGACTAAGCAATTTACATTACATGTTCATAAATGGAGTAAGAGTTGAAAATTCAAAAATAAGGCAAAGTCAGTACTTTGTTCTCTTAGTAGTTACTCTAGCACTGGGGGAGTCCATTCAAAGCTGCATGTTGTAAAAAGCTTTTCCATCTACAAACTACATGTAGCTGCAAAGTGTTTTTTAGATCCGGCTGCAGTATAGCAGCAAATATGATATTTAAATCTGTAATAATAGCAAGATTTACTCCAGTCTGAAATTCACTCTTTCTAATATAACAGTCTTCTCATAGAATGGATAGCATTGAAGAAAGTATTCCTTTACAGTTAAACATCCAAGAAAAAAAAAAGGATTTCCTGGGCTCGTTCTTTGCATCTGAGGCATTTGTTTACATATGAATATATGATGATCTTATACAGAAAGGTACTTCGCCATCAAGCATGCTGACATTAAGCAATATTCTTAACATTCTGCTCAACTGATCTTAGCTGCATTTTCTTTCATTTCAGTATCCTGTTCCTGTTTCTTTCCTGTTCTCAACCTGCCAAGAACTTCTGCAAATAGACAGAATATCTCCAAAAATCCTTCCATTTTAATTGTGATGCATTTGTCTCCACTACCTCTGTCAAACACTACGAATGGTCATCTCCTTCTTTAAGGATGGCAAGACACTAGTAGACCTTTACAAACCTATTTTGTCTGTCATTTCAGAGACCTTTTTAAACCTCTCCTTGATTTGGCAATCAATAACCTTTTCAGGTGGACAGTTTCTTCCTTGGTATTGGTGCAGAGACGACAGGCAGGTGTAATAGTCTCTTGTAACACACTGCTGGCTCTGATGCCTCTAAGGCACCTAAGTTGAACTGCATTCGGTAAGCAGCAACTCAAAACCAAGGGGTGAACTACCTGCTGGAAGTGTTTGATCCAACCTACCAGGTATTTATAAGAGTCAGCTGTGCAAGCCTGCCAAGCTTTCCAAGCCACTGCCTTATAGGCTGAACAAAGACACTCTTTAAGACACTGCTGCAAACACTAATCCATTTTCTTTATGCGTGTTCATGACTTCACTACAGTTTTATCTGCTAGCTCCATGACACACACTAATTTGGAACTGAAACAGTACAAGGAAAACAGACAGTTAACTTGAGTCTTTTCTTTTGGGGAATTCTAGGCTCTGAATATTTACATCTAACTTGTGTGTTTTGTTCCAGAACTGTAGCCCAAATATCTAAGAGGAAAGCAGATTCAGCTGCCTGAAATGTTCCAAAGGTCAATTAAATTTAGAAAAAAAAATAAAAAAGGAATATTAGGAGACTATGTAACTACATTCCATGTTGAATGCACCAGAAAGTCAAGGACTCCTCAACCATTTTTGGGGGGTAAAAGAATTTCAGTAACTCTTGGGTCAGAAGACAGAGGCTTAGCTTTTGCTATGGATATATTCATACGATTCAGCTGTTAATAGGAGGTCTACATGCACAGCAGGATACAGGATATGGTCCAAAATACTAGCATTCAATTAGCTTTTGAGCTTTTTCTTTCCCATGAATGTTTGAAAGTTTACTTTATATATTAGGTTGTAGCAGTAACCTTGAAAGGTTTCATGGAAAGCAAACGAAAATCTCACCTCCGAATAGCCAGTAACCTGGAAAAGCCATTATCAGGTCCTAAATCCTGTCATCTAACTACTGGTTTTTATTCCCCTGCTAAAATGTTTGCCAAGTCCAAGGCGGAATTTACTAGCTCCAGTGAAGTCGGAATGTCCCAGTTTGAGAAGAAAAGGCAACCTCTTCTCTCCTCGCAAAGAGCGGGATAAATTCCCCAACCAGCAACAGAAAACACCACTGTAATTACAAACATTACATCTGGTTATGTAGTCAGTTTAAGTGGAACTAAAGCAACTGGTTTAAGGCAAAGTACAAAGTAATACAAGAATGCCTAAAACTTTTCTTCCCATTTTTTTTTTTCTTCCTTAAAATGAATGTTTAAAATATTAGACAAGCTGAGATTTAAAACTCTCAGCTTTTGTAGGTGACATTACACAACTGACAGACATTTAAATTAACAACAATACTATTCACTAGCTCAGAAGACAGGCAGGGTCGATCTGGGATTAAAATAAATGCCAAGATGACAGAGTGGTTGCCCTAGGAAATGCGCCAATAAATAGCAGAGATGAAATCAGAGCGTGGTAGAGTTATTTCTGCCTAAGAAACCCCACCAGTGCTGGTGTTAAAGGAGATATGCCATGACCACACATAGCACACAAGCTCAAGCTGTGGGTGGGTACAGCACCCTTGCTTCCACAGTGAAAAGTTATCAGACCAGTATCATTCGGTGGGCCTGAAGGATCTAGAAATGGGAAGCAGGAGAGAGGGCAGTTCTTTGAAAGGTACTGCATGGAAAAGTGGAAATATTTAGAGAAATCGGAAGTTGTTCATAGAAAGTTACGCTCTGAGATTCAGAGGTGGAATGAGCTGGAGCTGAGAGAATTGCAATGGTTAGACCTGCTGCAGGGTACATCGGGTGACCTAGTGCCAAAGGGAAAAAAACAGAGGTATTGGTTTAACCCGGAAGCTGTTTACACTAAAATACTAAATACAGATTAGGGTGAAGGGAATATCACTTATAATGTTAAGAGAGGTTGGGGGTAATAAAGGCATATGATAGGTTTGTAACAGAAACTCCACCTTCACACTTTCACCCCATATAAACCTCCTGCTTATCATAAAATTGATTAAGAAAGTATGTGATAAGATTATAAACTCCTTTCTGCAGGGTAAATAATCTAGCGGGTGTAGAAGGCCAAGTCAAGGCTAGCAAGAACCTAAGATGGAGCAAAACCTCCTTGAGGAAGGCCAGACTGGCGTCACGGGGCCAGAGAGCAAGGCCGCCGGCTGCGTCCCCTCGGCAAGGCTGGGCTCCACATCCACTGGCAACTGAGCACGGAGCCAAGGGAGGGCTCCCACATCCAGGCAACCTTGGCTTCTACATTTCCGTGCCTTAATATGACAAAGGCTCTTGAATTACAGAAAAGACTTCATTTTCAATGGCAGACTCACACGGGCAATGGGTTCTGCACATCCTGTGCTTTTCATTCAACTCTAGGGGCCACCTTTGCTGCCAGGCACAGCAGCTGTGTGAAAAGCCTCACTCTCTGCATAGAACAGCTATTTAAGAGGTCCATTTAGCTTTGCTCGGTGGGTGAGCAGCTAATAACAGGAACATTTTCTCTTTCACACGCTGACTGCAATGTGCACAAGCTCCTAAGCACACTTCAGCACTGCGAGACCTGAGGGGGTGAAGAAGAATTTTTTGCTGGTGAAATAATTAGTGCAGCCTGCAAGGTTCGAAGCGAGGCAGCTGGCAGAGCCACAGAAATGTGTCCGTGTCTCCACTTTTGCCACCCTTTTTCAGGAGGTTGCTGACTGCTGTGGAGAAGATCCTCATCTAGATACCGCTTGCTGACCAAAGTGATATCCAGACGGAAATTTTCACTGAAATTGCAATGGGTGTTGACTTTTTAATTTTTTTCTCTCTTTTGGACACACAACCACATGAAACCTATTATCTTGAGTGTAACTTAACAAGCCCCCGCCTCGCATATGTGTGTTCATCTGCATACACAGATTGCTGCCTGTGCTCCTGCTGTCTGTGCTCCTTACTACAGTCTTACTTATTTTGACCACAGATGAATATGGAATGGCATTTTGAAAGAACTGAGGCTCAACAGTACTTCATGAGACTCTTTCCAACATTAGGTATACTACATACCTGCTCTCTGAGCCTATCCCAAGGTAACACATCCTTCACTGTCCAACAAATTGCTGCCAAAGCTACAGGGCATTACATTCATGGAGTCCCACCATGAGTTAGTTCAGTCCACTTTGGAGTCCAAGACTGTTGTCTGAAAAAATCCAGACAGCCAACTACCAACAAATGAAAACAGGGCACTTTTGCCCCCCTTAGCAATAGCATAATGCTATTTGTCTTATGGCTAAAGATTTGAATAGACAGAAGAAAACTTAGCACAGCATTCTCTTTTATGCATTCAGAGTTGGTTTGGTTTTAGTTTTCACACTAGATTTGTTTCAATTTGGCAAAAGTGTCTGCAAAGCTATACAAGAACGCAGGGAGGAGATGGTTTTACAAAGATGTTACCATTTGGGTTTCTCCCATTACTGATCTGACTTGTCCTGTTCAGGCCCATCCACTCAGAAAGCTCTGGTCCCACTTACCGTTAACCAGTTGCAGTTGCAGTGCTACTTCAGCAGACGAGCATGAGGTGCAGCTTTGGGGATAAGGTGTCCAAAAAACAAATCCTACCCCCTGCACCACTGTAGTTGTGGTTCAGCTTTGCTGAAAGGATCAAGCGACGTCCTGCAGTGAGATTAAGATGAGGAAGGATGTTGATGCCCTCTTGTTTATCCAAGTAACAGAGAAATGGGGATCTCCTTATACAATTTTCACTTGTTACACATGAAATCTGTTTCTTTGGAAACAGGAATAACTTTAACAATCGTCTCTTTAGCATACAATATCCCAAACTCAGAACTTCAGCAAACGGCTTAACGAGTGCCTGAAGCAAGGACAGGCTGATTTGTCACATTTCTGGTCCCTCTCACTTAAGATGATTACAGGTTAGTCATTGAAAGTCATTGGAAACTTCTTCACAACCCATTTTTCCCTACTTTCCACTACTTCTGCAGTTACTTTTTTTTAAAAAAAAAAGGAACATAGAAATATTTGCTGAAAGGGCCAGATCTTTTCTGAGGACCAGCTAATTTGCACAGAGCTCTGTACATCAGGTTCTTAACTTCTCCAGCCACCTCACAGCAGGGCTTTCACAGATTACCTGCGAAAAGTCAACTGCCACTCAAGGAAGGCTACCCTATCCAAGAGGAAAAGCTAGAACAGGAAAAATCACACCATTGTAGAGTGAGTAAGTAATATAGGTGGCTAAAAGAGTAACAACTTACAGGGTTAAATGATAACACTGTCACTCTAACAAGCTCTGACCTACACATCCAACCTCACCTTTTAAAGTTATGACGGAAGACAGTTTTCTAAAGGAGTTTGCTTCGATCTGACCTTCTCTCCTCATTTTGAAGAAAATAACCAGGAATCATTACAACACTAAATCTCGAGAACTGGGCAACAGAAATAGAGTTAGCCTGTGCAAGAACAGAGAGATGAGCCATTTTGCTTGCTTCCTACATCACTCACAGCCAGCACCAGCATGTGCTCATCAGCAAGTACCCAAGCCGCAGAAGCAGCAGACGAGTAATTGCAGCAGGCAGAGCACACAGCGTCCAACTAGTCTATTTTCAGATGCCTCTACTGAACTGATCAAAATGGAGCAAATTTCAGCAGAAAGAGAAGTAACACAGTATCCCCCAGCCAAGTCCAGCAATACTCCAAAATGTGTTGGAGAATTCTCCCTTGATGCACACCAGCTGTGTGTCACGTGCAGTTTGTACCATGCAGCACCTGGAAACCCAGGAGGGGCCAAAATACCACCTTTTTTTTTTTTTCTGGTGTGGTCTTTGGTACGTGGAAATTTGACTAGTCTAGAGCTAGAACAGATGAAGATGAAATTTCAATAAACACAGCATATAGTTGAACTAAACAATCTTGGCATGCTGAGCACTACCCAGTTCATATTCTCAAAATTGTTACGCAGTGAACAACCAGAGCACATAAATGTTAACGAATAGGTAAAGCAGCAACCCATAAATGTATTATTGAAAACTGGAATTAGTCCATTCTGGTCTTGAATGCATGCACTGGGGTGAAAGAAAAAACAACAGGGACAGTAGCACTGTTATTCCTTGGTGCCCTTTTCAGTCAGTTCTTGCAATGTCATGTAGCAAAAGCTAAAAGCAAGGGTCATATTCTTCTGCCAGCGAAGTTTGGCCATGCCCGTGGAACAGATTGCAATTGACAGGTGGGTAAAGCAATCTTTGTAACCGTTATACATCTGAGTAATTCAATTTTCTGCTGATTCCTAATTTAGTATTTCTGTGGTTACCAGACCAACATTGCACCTGTTGATTATATACCTGAAATTCCCTTTACTTTAATGAAGAAAGTCTGCCCCTTGGGCTTACGAAGGCAGCTGACACAAAGGCACCAAGTGAGCCAGAAAAATGTCAAAGTGACATCTGATTCCATAACAACCGAAACATTATACCTGCCACTGAACACTGCATCCGTCCTTCCCGCTCCGAGCAGCACGGAAGAAGAGTTGGCACAAAAGCCAGCAGCAGGGACATGCAGATCACCACCGCTGGGCTGTGCAAGGCAGAAATGGAGAGATATCAGCAGAGTCATTATCTGAGAGCGGCACGGTGTCACGGAACAAGTGGTGTTGGGGGTGAGTGACACAATGCACTTCACTCGTGGGAAAGACATAGGAATAGGTTTTGTTGGTAATGACAATGGTTTCACGAGATTCTGTGGCAAGGTCACTTATTAGTTACTGCATGGAGGTTCAAGATACACACAGAATTATCAAGGACACCCTCCCGTTGGGTCACGAGGTTCAGACTGGACCCTCTTGCTTTCCAAACTCCTTCTGAGAGGAGTCTGGGTGCGGCTGGATCCAGTCCTAGTCCCAGACCTGGTCAACGGTTTATGTCTAAGGGATTTGTGCACAGTTACAAAGTAAGGTTTACAAATTCAGAAAGACAAAGGCACGCTATAGTCACTTACCACAAATCTATAGTGGGAAGGATCTCTTAACCTCAAGGAGTATCCTTGAGAGGTGTCCCTGCTCCCTGCAAGGGGAGATCCCGGAGTGCAGCCCGCTGCCACACAAGGAGAGCTCAGTGGGCTCTTGGGCTGTCCCCGTATTTATGGGATAAGATGACTGACTGGTAGTCATTCCTTCAATTCAGAAATGACTGTTGGCTGGTGTACTCACAGTTAGCCTTATCTCCCCATCAGGATAGGGCCATCAGGACTGTTATTGATGGTTAATGTCTGGCTGGGGGAAGAAATCAGGGAGGCAAGGATCAGGATCAGATAATGTGGTAGTTAACACCTGAACAGGGCTATCCCTGAGAAGTCTGGATGAACTGGGGAAGGAGAATATCTGTCACACACGGCCAGCGCAGGACTGCTCATCTCCAGTCTTTTGTAAGGCCCAAAAGCAGTGTTTTGTCCTTGGGGGATGCTGTCAGGAGCTCAAAGGTTCTGCCCTTAAAAATAGCCAAATTGCCAACCTCAGCTGGGATCGAGATGGACAGGAGCTTTGGGCACTGGCTGGTTTTTGGTCTAGTTTCCAATGCAAAAAAATACCTAATAAATTAGATACCCTTTGGACTCCTGGATATCAAGTCAAAATAATGAAGACATCAGTGCCTGATGTCAAGCAAGCTCCCTAAAGCTGTACTGACCAGCATTTAAGAGATGCTTTGCTCTGTCTACCATCCTTTTCTCACTCGCGTCTTACTACTTAGCAGTATCCTCCAGGGGTCAGTCCTTGGTGCAGTCCTGTTCAATTTACCCATCAGAGACCTGGATGAAGGCACAGAGTGCTCCCTCAGCAAGTTTGCTGATTATACGAAACTTGGAGGAGTAGCTGATACCCCAGAGGGCTGCACTGCCATCCAGAGGGACCTGGACAGACTGGACAACTGGGCGGCGAAAAACCTCATGCAATTCAACAAGGCCAAGTGCAAGATTCTGCACCTGGGGAGGAATAACCCCAGATACCAGTACAGGCTGTGGACTGACCTTCTGGAGAGCAGCTCTGCAGAGAGGGACCTGGGTGTCATGGTGGACGACAAGTTGACCATGAGGCAGCAGTGTGCTCTTGTGGCCAAGAAGGCCAATGGGAGGTGATCCTGCCTGTCTACTCAGCCCTGGTGAGGCCACATCTGGAGCACTGTGTCC